>JAQZBX010032171.1:0-25982 GCA_029593785.1 Cabassous unicinctus | reverse complement strand
AGGGGGAAGGTGTCATGGTACACTGGACATCCGATAACACAGTGATAAAAGGAAAAATGAATAATTTTTTAAAAAAGGATTTTTTTTGTTTTTTTGTTTTCCATTTTTTTGAATGTCCCAATCTGCTAATTATATTTTATTTTCAGTTTATTTTCTTTTTTTTTTCTTCTGAGTTTCCTTGTGCTTATCTGTTGCATTTAAGCTTATCACTATTATTTCTTTTTCCTATTAATTGTATTTCATTATTATATGGGTTTCATGTCCAAGGAAGTTTTGGATCACAGAAGGGTTACAATGGGGGCTGCAGAGGTTCATTGGTGTGGGGTGTGTCTGGGATGGGGGATTCATGGGAGTAAGTTCATCTGAATATACATGAAAGATATATAAAATTGTTCAAATGATCAAGGGATGGGGCATGGTCACAGAGAGTAGGCAATCACTTAATAAAGGAGGGAATCTGAATTCTCAGCCTGGAGAGCTCTGCCACATTCTCCAAGGGAGCAGCAACAGTCCCCTGAGTGCAGAGGCAGTGTCTGGCAAAAGAGGATGGCCCACTGATGGGTTCTTGTTATTGAGGACTAGCCTTATGAGTCTTTGCTCTTGTAATTGAAACTTAGCCTACTGTTATGGGGTGCCTAAAGGTTTCCACCTGAGAGCCTCCTTGTTGCTCAAATGTGGCCTCTCTCTAAGCCAAACTCAGCATATGAATGCATGACCTTCCCCCAAGAGTCGACATGACTCCTGAGGATGAGCCTCCCTAGCAAAAAGGGATTCATACCAAGTGCCAACTGGCAACATGATTGGAAAAAGACCTTGAATACAATGGTGAAAAGGCAAAGAGAAATGAGTTCATGTGGCTACGAGACTTCAAAGAGAGTTGGGAGATCATCCCCGAGGTAATGCTTACATACACCTAAGTAGGATCTCATAGAACACCAAAGTGGATATCACCCCACATAAAGGGGCTCCTGGGGGCTGTGGAGACACTCAGGTCCTATATAAGTGGGGATTGCCCCAGATACTGATGCCTTATTAGTGGGCTCTTCTTTGGAATCTGTGCTCCTGAGATTGACAGAGTTGGACTCAAATAAGTCCTCCCTGCACATGGTCCATCAGTCCCTTCTATTCAAACCTATATGTGATGCTGGAGTTTTTGGTATACTTCCAGAGTCTGGAGCCTCTGGCCTACCTATGTTCCAGCTGTGCCTGGAATCTCGGTGTAGCTGCACCTCCTACCCTACAGCTCAATGGACTCATCCAAATCACCTGGTGAGGAGATGACTATGGACAACGGCCATCCCAGGGAATGGAGAGGGCCTGCAGTTGCAGGCAGGTTAACCCCATCCACCATATCCATGGGATATAAGCCCTCTCTCACTTAGAGGTGGAGTGGACATCACCATCCCAAACTCCTCAGGATTGGGGGAGGAGCTGTGGACTGGAGTGGACTTGGTGGTGTTCTGTTGTAGACATATTGTGATTCAAGCAATGGAAGAAATTGTAGCAGTGAGGTGGAGCCGGTGGCCACTGGATGTTTTTGGGGCAGGGAAGGGAGGGGCAGTTGAAATACAGGGGTTTGGGGACTTGGGGGTTGTCCTGAGTGACGTTGCAGCAACAGATGTAGGCCGTTTCGCATCATCATATATCATGCAGAACTTTGTGGGAAAGAGGGTGTTCTATGATGTGAAATGTAGTCTATGCTTGGTGGCAAGGCTCCAGCATGTGTATATCCATTGTGGGTAATGTGCCACACTGATGAAGGATGTTGTTGTTGGATGTTGTGGGCGGTGTGTGAGGTGGGGAACATGGGAATCCCTGTAATTTCTGAGTAATTAGGTAATCTAAGCACCTTAAAAAAAATATATATATATATATATATATATTTAATAACATTTATGTAAGCAAATGCCCATATACGCATATGTATTTATATATCATCTTACAAATATTGGTATGTATTGTGAAAAAATTTGATTTTTACCCACAATAAAACAAAAAAAAAGCAAAAAAAAAAACTATCCAATTAAAAGTGGGTAAAAGGCCTGAAAAGACACTGGTTCAAAGAATAAATACACATGTTGATAAAAACATATAAAAAATGTTCAACATCATCAGTGATTAGGGAAATGTGCCTTTGATATTGATGACTATGCTTGTGAGCCTTTGCTTCTGAAACTGAAACTTAGCCTAGTGTTGTGGGGTGCCTAGGAGTTGCCTCCTGAGAGCCTCCTTGTTGCTCAGATATGGCCTCTCTCTAAGCCAAACTCAGCATATGAATGCATTACCTTCCCCTCAGCATGGGACATGACTCCTGGGGATAAGTCTCCCTGGCACCGAGGGATTACTACAAAGCACCAACTAGCAATGCAACTAGAAAATACCCCAAATTAAAGGGGGAATAGTTAAAGACAAATGAGTTTATATGGCTAGGAGTCTTCAAAGTAAGTTGGGAGGTCATCCCAGAGGTAACGCTCATACACACCTCAGCAGGATTTCATAGATTGCCAAAGTGTATGCTACCTCAAATGGGGGCTCCTGAGGTCTCGGGAGAAAACCAGGTCCTATAGCCAGGGCAGATCGCTCCAGAATTTGGTGCCTTGCCAGTGGGCCTTACTTTGGAGTTTGTACTTCTGAGAGTGACAGGGTTGGACTCAGTTATGGCTTCCCTACATATGGATCATCTGTCCCTTCTATTTGAACCTATACTTGCTACTGGAGTTGGTAAGTGTATATCCAAGAGACTTGAATCTTTGAGCTGTTCATGTGCTATCTGGGCCCTGAGCCTCAGTGAAGTTTCAACACCTACTCTCCAGTTCATTGGTCTCACCCAGGACAACTAACAGGCAGGTGAGGATTGACAACCACCATACCAAGGAAATGAGAAAGCCAGAACTGCAAGCAAGAGAGTCCCATCCATTGGCTGTGTGGGATTGAAATCCCCTCTCAATTAGAGATGGAGCAGACATCACTATCCCAGAAACCTCAGGATTTGGGAATGAACTATGGACCAGAGTGGACAAACTGGTATTCTACAATAGACTTGTGATTCTAGTAATGGAAGAAATTATGGCATTGATATGGAGGCAGTGGCCACTGGAGACTATTGAACTATGGTCAATGCCCATGGCAGTGTCCCAGGTTACATTTGTCAATTTCAATGAATGTGCCATATCAATGAAAGTTGTTGCTTATGTGGGAGGGTGTGGCATGTGTGGGAAGCAGGACATATGCGAATCCCTATATTTTTTTCTGTAACATTTGTGCAATCTAATATCTTTAAAAAAATAAAAAATAAATTTCAAAAATAAATAAAGGCTTATATGGACTTAAAGACAATGTTAATTCACAACATTCACTTAGTAAGCTGTGAAAACACTGATTTTTAGTTTGATAAACTGAGTAAAATACAAAAAAAAACTACAATGAGATATCATTTCACACCTATTTGGCCACTATTAAAAAGACAGAAAACTATAAATATTGAGGAGGATGTGGAGAGATAGGAATCCTTTTGCAATGTTGGTATATATGTAGAATGCTTCAGCCACTGTGGCAGACTCTTTGGCAATTCCTAAGTTGAATGTAGATTTGCCATGGGGCCCCAGCTATACAATTGTTAGGTATATACTCAGAAGAACTGAGAGCAGTGACATGAATAGATATCTGCACACCAATATTCATAGTGACTTTATTCATTATAGCCAAAATTTGGAAATATCTCAGGTGTCCATCAAATGATGAACAGATAAACAAATTGTGGTGTGTACATATGATGGAATATTACACAGCAGTAAGAAGAAATTCATTCATGAAGCATATGACAGCATGGATGAACCTGGAGGACATTATGTTGTTTGAAGCAAACCACACACAAAAGGACAAATGTTGTATGATTGCACTATTATGAACTGAATATATTATATAAACTCCTGAAATTAGAAATTAGAATATAGGTTACCAGAAAATAGTAAGAGGGTAGAGAAGGGAAGCTGATGTTTAATCTGTGCAGAATTGGTAAAAAGGTTGTTTTTAAATATTTGGAAATAAACGGAAATGGTGAAAGAATATAATTTTGCTCGTAACTAGCAGAGCTATAATATGAGTATGACAGTGATTGAAAAGAAATGCCTAAATACATTTCTATTACAAGAGGGAAAGCTAAAAAATGTAACTTGTGACTGTATAACATAGTGAAACCTCAAGTAAAACACGAATATTGGTGATATTGCCTATAAAAGGAAGTTTTTACAAAATCTAAATACTAATACACTAGCAAGAAGGAAATAGAATAGCAGCTATGTATGGCAGGCAAGGCATAAAGATATTGAGAGGTGATGAGTTTTGTTTGCTTGATTGGTTATTTTACTACTATTATTATTATTATTGCTACTACTATTATTACTGGAATCATGAAAATGCTCTAAAAGTCATTGGAGTGATGAATGCACAACTTTGTGATTATACAGAATACCATTGATTGTACACTTTGGATGTATTTTATGCTTTATTAATTTTATCAGTAAAATTGATTTGTTAAAAATACATTTAAACCTTCAAAATGTAAAATAAATGTTGTGCCAGAAAAATGTGATGTTAATTAATAAGATAAATGTCATAGAAAATAATATTATCAATGAAGAGCCCAGAAATGGAAATAATATCAATAAATGTATGACAATGTTTGTTCTTCATATATATGTAAAGTGATATATTATCACATGAAGGTTTACTTAGATAAGTTAAATATATAATATAAGCTCTAAATCAAAAAAACAACTTTAGAAAAAAAATATAGCTAAAAACCAATAAGAACATAATTCAAATTAGCCTGAAAAAGGGAAATAGAAAACAAAGATTAGAGGGAACAAAAGAAAAGAAAAAACAAACAAACAGTACAATATAACACTTAAACACATCAATAATTATAATTAATTTAAATAGTAAAAGACCACAATTTTAAGACAGAGAAATTTTGACAGGTTTAAAAATGTAAGCCCCTATTCTATGCTGCTTTCAAGAAATTCACTTTAATATAAAAACCCAAATAGGTTAAAAATTAAAGGTTATGTGAAGATACATATGCTAACACAAACTTTTAAGAGGTATATTGGTTAGATTTATAACAGAAAATATAGACATTGGAGCAAACACCAGACATAAAGGAAGTTATTTCATATTGATTTTAAAAAGTCATTTAATGAAGGTTACACAAAACTATGTAACATTAACACAGTGAAAAAAAGCAGAAGAGCTTCAAAATTCACAAGACAAACTGATAGAACTGTTAGGAGAAATAGAAGTATGAAGAATTAGACTCAAAGATTTCAATACCCCTCTATTCTTTTGGTAAATATTTCAAAATGAGCTTTCTAAATTCTGAAAGAAATGATCACAATTTTCTTTAAGGCATTGGTTTCCAAATTTAATTTTACATTATATGGTTGTTTATACATTACCAGCTGCAGTATATATATTTGAGAAGTAGGTTTACAGAAAAGCCATGCAGAATATACAGAATTCTCTTACACCCTTCTATTATTTACACCTAGCATGATATCTATGTTACAACAAATGAAAATATATCATAATTATACTACTAACTATAGTCCATAGTTTACATTAGGATTCAATGTGTTGTACAGTGCTAAGTTAGTGTCATTGTTGTTGTTTTAAATTTTTATTCCAGTAAGGATTATACAACCTAAGATTTTCCATTTTAATCACAATATATTTCTACAATTACAGATATATACATAAGGCATAAATGTCCATTCATATATGATGGAACATACTTTGTACAACATTACTGCAAATGGTATATAATGAGAAATTTTGCAGATGATATCATATTTTTCAAAGATTATAATTCATCAGCTAACAATACATCAGTGATGTGTGATAAAATCATTCTTGGAAGAAGCAGAAGAGGCAGTGCTGATTTTATAATGAGTGACAAACATGGCCTCAATTTACAAAACTGAACTCTAATATTTCAGTGATTATCTGTAAAAACTAAATTTATTTTTGAGATTTATTTACCCATTATGGCAAACTCTTTGTCAGTAACTAGAGAGTTATCCTAATTCAACAGTTACTCTAGGGGTTATATGCCATAATACATGATACATATAAAAACATGCAATAAAAATACATAATTTCATTTTTCCATCATCTTCACATATTTATTAGTGGATTTAGAAGTAGCAGAAGGTGGAAATAGGAATCACTTACCTCACTTTGGTATTTTTGGTACAGAGAACTTAAAACCTGCCAACAAATAACTATAATCCTAAACTTTCTAAACATTTACAAATTTGTAAATATTTTTCTTACTTTGAGGAAAAGTAATTATTTAAAATTTGCTCTTCTACATGATGAAATGTAAGGAAATATAATTATGTGACCAGCCTAAATGTATACATTTTGAATTATTTTAGCTGTATGATGAATTAAGGATGCTTTCTGAGTCTTATAAGTTCACAAAAAGATCAAAGAAAATGAATGTATAGATTATATTTTATAGGACTCTAAGTTTAAAGAAAAATGATTGGAAACAATTTTTGGGCAAAAAACACAAATTTTTGCAGTCATGTGTCAGGTACCAGAGAAATTTTTTTTTTAAGGAGAAATCTCAAAGTAATATACAATTGTGTTTTCACTATCCTCCTACATAATGCAATGAATGTCTCTGAAATTTTAAATAGGCTAGAAGTTTAACATTGAGGTATTTTGAACTCATCTCATTGAAATAGGAATTTCCTGAAATAATTATCCTATCATTTTTCTGAACGAAACTGTCTGCTCATAATTCTCCTTACAGCCTCCTTTATCTGCTTGTTTCTAAGACTATAGATTATAGGGTTCAAGAAAGGAGGGACTATAGAATAGAACACAGAGGTAATCATGTCCTGTATTTTGGGTACATTGATTTTGGCTTCATATACACAGCAACACCCGAGATGAGAAAGAGAGTCACCACAAGGATGTGAAGGACACAGGTGAAAAAAGCCTTTTTTCATTCTCCTCTTGTGGGAAACATGAGCACAGTAGAAAATATGTGAATATAAGACATGGTGATGAAGGCAAAACAACCACCATAAACCACCCCTGCATAGATAAGAATTGAAATTTCATTGCTTAAGATCTCAGAGCAGGAAAGCTTCAAAACAGGGGATATCACAAAAAAACTGATGGACCACATTGGACTGACAGTAGGGCAATCTGACTGTGTTTCCAGTGTGGAATCCTGCAAAGACCACAGCACTAGGTAGAGTGGCCAGTGTCATCTGGATGCAGAACCAAGGGTTCATGATTACAGAATAGTGGAGGGGCTGGCAGATGGCCACATAGCGGTAGAGGGACATGATGGTGAGGAACAGCAGTTCTGTAAATGCAAAATAAATCACCAGGAAGACCTGAGCTGCATATCCTACCATGGAAATTGCCCTGTTGTCAAGCAGAAAGATGGCATATGCCTTGGGAACAGTGACAGAAATGTAGCACATGTCCAAAACAGACAGATTCCTAAAGAAGAAATATATGGTAGTATGAAGACCATGATTGATGGTGGTTACTGTGACAATGAGAAAGTTCCCCACCAGGGTTCCCAAGTACATCAGTAGGAATAACATGGCATGTAAGACTCTGTAATCCCACACATCAGAAAATCTTGTAAGCAGGAATTCAGTCACCGTGGTAGAATTGGACATTTTTAATATAATTTTCTGTGTATGTGGAGAACCAAAGACAAACAATTCTTTAAAAAAAAAAAAAACATGGAGAATAAAGAGGAGGAAAAAAAGTAGCCTAAGTACATTTATAGGCTCATGTTTATCCAATTTTTTCTCTGTATTGGCTGTTAGTAAAACATAACATAATATTGCCTCTTCCGTCTTTAGCCTACCTGCTTCACACCTTATTTTCAGGGGATTGTTAGCATTAAAATATAATACTTAAGAGCTTTTGCCAATATTTGCATACATTTCTATCACTTAATAGCTCTAAAATATATATTTTGGAGTTCAAAGGTTTGCCTGGAGAATTTACTGAGTTAATGTAACTAAAATCTACATATCAGATTCTTCACAAATATTAGCACTTATCATTAGTTTGTCATCAAAAAGAATCTGAATAAAGTTCTGAGGCTATTCTTTTATGAGAACTTCTCTTAATTTTCAAGCAGTTATAATCCATTATGTGATATCCAGGTGAAAAAATTATTTTCAATCTATTTTCACCACTATCTTTTTTCTACTCATTTCATTTGGAAAATCAACTTTAAGAACTTTTCTCTCTGAGATGAAATTTATGCTGGCTAAATACTTCTTAGCAATTAGCAATATATACTGTTTTTATATTCTCATTTGGTTCTTCAATCTCTCTCTTTCTCTGGTCTCCCTTTCTCTCACCCCTTCTCTCTTAAATATCTTATTTAATCCCTTATATCCTAATTTTTTTAGTTCCTTAGGTTAATGTTCAATCAAGTGAATGATATTATTAAAATATTTTATTTATTTAGATTATGCTATGTAATTCAATCATATATGATACACTAATTCTAATGGCAATTAAAAATTGAGAAATATTGTAGACAAAATTACAAATAAAAAAGTGGATCATTGGAAGATCCAGGAAACTTAGAAAGCAATGGCTATGTAAGTGGCAAAGCATACCTTCAAGGCCATATTTGTCTGTTCAATTGGCATAGTGCCTCATGGTGCATTTATTACTCCAGTACCCCTCATTCTTCTGAGTTTCATTGTTTCCTACACTCCAGTCTATGCCTTTTCCTCAGGCTAACCATTCATTTTTATGGTTATATCTCAGCTGTCAAGTACTGCAGGAGCTTCTATCAAAGCACAGTGATCCAGAGCCTCTGCTCTCCCAAGATTGTCCTCTATTTTATCACAGTCACAAATTCCATTAAAGATACATGGAGAAATAAGGTATCATTTCTCAGAATTCAGTTCCAAATTACATCCTTAGTATGCTCCATCATCCTTATTTTGGGATTCTACTCTGTCATCTTCTCCTCCTCCCTACCTTCCTTCTTCCTCTACTTTTCCATTCTTTTGAAATTTCACTCATGATTCCCTTTTACCTCTTACACTGATTACCATCAGTATCTGATATAATTCTGACAAGAAATTAATATGTAACTCATATATATTATTTTTAAAACACCATTACTGACCTTAGATATAAAAAATAATTTATGACATCAATTAGTGCTTAGTTTATAACATTTTTTATAAAAGATCTCATGCAACTTAAAATAGGAAGAACTTGGACACATCTCTCAGAAATTCCCCATTTTGTTATAAAGTACTTAAGATCATTTTAGATTTAATGCATGGCATACTTGAAAATCACAGAAAATTTTCTTTTAAAATATCTCCAATAATAATGATTTCATTAATGTAAAATTTGTAAAAGAAATTCAATTAGAAGACCTCTAGAAAAAATCTTTGAATTTCTCTTTGAATTTCAAACTATAAGCATTTCTTACTATTTTTATATATTTAAATATTTAGGGACAAAAATTTACCAAGGAATGGTACCTTACTAAAAATATGATGAATTGATTGATTCATTCATATATTAATTACTTTGACCACAATGAACCTTCATGGTTCTAGAAAATAGGAATAATAGCTATAATACTTTTCCTTAAACTTGTATTATTATTAGATATTATTTTAGCTGTCAACCAATATTTAATAAGATCAACTGACTAAGGTGAAGTATGTTGAGTCTTCTGTTCTGTGTAAATAATACTATGTTTTCCCATAAATTTGAACATATATCAAAATTTCAGTAATCTGTGACATAAACGGCATTCTGTACATTTGCAAAGTATATGGGTTATACATGATGGAAGAGTTAATGGATGATGCACTCAAAGCTAATTCCTTGGTAATATTCCCTTCCATAATTGTTAATGTATGTAAAATAATTATGTGTTTTGCATCCTGTATGAAAGAATTGCAGAGTCCTATCCTAAACACTTACTACACCCTAAAGAACAACAAATACTGCCTTGGGCTGGCTTAAAATGTCTATTTTCCTTGGTAATTTGAAACATATTTGTCAATTAAGTACCAATCCTTGCATCCTTGAATTCTCACTCATAATATAACACTTGCTATATCCCCACATGTTAGATTCTTCTTTCCTGGTTCCCTTAATGATTGAGATGAATGTAATTACCAGCAACATAGAGAACCTCTGCAAACTGTCAGAAGGCAGGAAAAGTGTCACTTTCAGAAAAACCTCTTGTAGCAAGACTTTTTTGCTACTCTCTGCTGGTCTTTACTTCAGGGCCTCAAATATGGTTCAATGTGTAGTTTTTATTCTTCTTGCTGCTTAATAGCCAGTTATTTATTGAAAATTTATTGTTAGTGTTGCATGGTTGACCGGATTACTAATGGCTAGTTAAATGTGTATGATTAAATCTAACCAAAACTATCCTCTTTAATTCTGTAAGTTAAGATCTTAATAATAATTGCTTAATACAATATCTAATCAGAATACTAATGCCAAGCATAGCAAAAAGGAAAAGAAAAATCTATTGCTTGGCATTTACTATAATGTTTTGTTTTGTTAGAAGTAATATGACAATATAAAATCATTGTAAAAAGTATAGAATAATTTTTAAAAATTGAGACCATTTTCTTACCTATATCCTTGCAGATGGCAGGAGCATTTCCTGTACAATACATAGTTATCAGGCTCACTCAAATACTGCATGGGTGCTCTCATCCTTCAAAGTATAAATGAAAGTTATGCATTGCCTTTCATGCAAATACTTGAAAGATGCATTTTTCAACCTAAAAAATTGAAAAACATATTTTCTGCATTAATATATATCCATTAATATTTTCACTCACAAATCCACCTAATTTAATTTATTTATAATTAACTCAAATTTTCAAAATATTGCTGGTGTATAATGTGTAGACACTGGTCTGGAAACTTCAGGATGAATAATGAACAAGTGCTTACATTGCATTTCATGATATATAATGACAGTATCCTAGAATTACATCTGAAATATAAGGAATTATATTCACATTTATTTTATGTCAAAGATTCATTGGTTCACGTTAAACAGTCTTAGGTATAGTTTGGCAAAGAGAAAATAGGCAAATTTTCCTGAAATTCTTAATTGAATAGCAGCATTATGTGTGAAACATTTCCACATTGTAGATAAACTCAACCCTATATATCACTATAAATTGTAATTAGCATTCTTTATACCGTTGCTCTGGCCAGCACACAGTGATTCCCCCACCCCTTGCCTTCTTTGCTGGCATTGGCTCTGTCAATTGTTGATATATGTTCACTCTTCACTTTCATGAAGAACTATCAATTCTCCTAAAAGTTCTGGAATGAAATATTTTAATACAATAAATTGCAAAGAAGACATCGGTCTCATTATGTGAATACCTTACCTATCTCTATTTACTATTTTAGTCCTGTTTGCAATGTCTATCAACAAATAAGAGAGCAGGTGAAGGACAGAAGTGTGGGTGATTCATGGAGTGAAGTAAAGGAGAAAGAAAAAAGAAACTAATAACAAAAATACTCACAAAATAAGTGTTTTCTTATGCCTGATAGGCAAGTCAAGTTTTCTGGGAAGGGTTCAATCCTATTTCAGGTACAGGAATGTGCAAGTGGGCAGATTTGATTGCAATACTGATGTCCTGAAAGGGATAATTCTGTTTTATAAAAATTCCTTTATATTCACTTACAGACGGCCTTAGGGAAAATACAGGTAAATACATATAATCCTTGGCATCTATAATAGATATTGCCCAGAAGTAATTTGGGAAAGATAATTGACTCTAGATACTGAGAGAAGAGGACATACATAACATTTGTGCAACAGCAAAGATTTTGTATATTAAGAAATATTAGAATATTTGAATCTATAAAATGACATGGTGAATATTAATTAGGAATAATTAAAACAAAAATAAAATCACAATCATCTAATATTGTGATGATTCTTATGGCTTCCTTTTTATTTCTATCAATGATGTCAATGAACAGAAATTCACAATTTTAATTAAATAAAATTGCATTTGTGTTTACCATATGGTTAATGCCTTTATAACCATGAGTCACAAGTTCTTGCCTATTGTAACACAGGAAAATTCTCCATTTTATAGCTTTCTAAAAGACTTATTTCTTTGTTTTTATTTGTTTATTTGTTATGTTACCTTTGTCAATAAGCAAAAATATTTTCTTGTCTTCCACATCATATTAATGTGTAATAATTTGAGAAGTACAGAAATGTTTTTATTTTCAAAACATGTATCAATATTTTCCAGTCAGTTTTATTGAACAAAAAATTATTTTACCCTTTGAATTCACTTGTCATGTTTTAAATAATGGCAATATATATGTGTGGGTCTATGTATGTATTCTCTATTCTTTTCCATTGGACCATTTATCTGTCTTTTCTCCAATATCATGTGGCTTAAATACTGTTGCTCTGTAGATATCATGAATTCTGTCATGATAGAGACATCTATTGACATTTTTATTCATAATTCATTAAATTGAGTAGATAGTTTGGTAACAATCAATATCTTAAAATGTAGAATTTTCTTAATATGAATTAGAACTCTCCATATTTAGGTCTTCTTTTTCAAAACAATATAACCTAGTGCTCATGAATAAATTGTGTACAGCTTTCATTAAGTTCATTCTTATATATTTGATAGCATTTTATGCTACTTTTATTTTTACTAATTGTTGAATGTGTATAAAAATTGAATTAGGTTCAGAGAGTTATGTCACCAAAACTAGCACATTTAAAGAATTCTAGGTGCCTTTCCTGACACAGAACATTCAATAAAATAAAATAATATGTTAGCATCTACATTGTCAGAATTATGAAATATAGTCAATTGTTTCCAGCAAAGAAACTAATACTGAATAAAAAGAAGGACAAATTCTTGAAAACATGTGAACACCTGATACTTTCTCTGGAAGAAATAAAAGACATTAACAGACAAATTAAAAGTAAAGCATTTGAACTAATCCTCACAAACCTGCTGTATTAGTCAGCCAAAGGGGTGCTGATGAAAAATACCAGAAAACTGTTGACTTTTATAAAGGGTGTTTATTTGGGGTAGAAGCTTACACTTACCAGGCCATAAAGCATAAGTTACTTCCGTCACCAAAGTCTGTTGCCACATGTTGGAGTAAGATGGCTGCCAATGTCTGCAAGGGTTCAGGCTTCCTGGATTCTTCTCTTCCCAGGGCTCATTTCTCTTTGGGCTCAGTTGCTCTGCTCTCTCTACAAGGTCAGCTGTAGATTGTCAGGTGAGTGTCTCAACTCTCTTCCCAAGGCCTATGCCTGTATTTACTGGAGACATCTCTCCTTCCTTACTTACTGGGCTCCAGGATCAAAACTCCAACTAACTCACTTTCTCCTACTGACATGGCCCAAACAAAGCCTTAATCATAATTTAATCAAGTAAGAGTGAAACCTCTGAATACAATTTATATACATAATCCATAATTCATAAATAATACCCAACTGCTATACCTGTCAACAAAGAAAGGCCCAGGAAAAGATGGCTTCACAGGTGAATTCTAATAATCATTTCAAGGCTTAATACCAATTTTGCTCAAACTCTACCATAAAATTGAAGAGAATGGTATACTACCTATATCACCTATATCACTCTATGAAGCCAACATTACACTAATACTAAAGCCAGATAGAAATTCTACAAGAAAAGCAAATTACAGACCAATTTCTCTAATGAATATAGATGCAGAAATCTTCCACAAAATACTTGCAAATCAAATACAACAAGACATCAAAAGAACTATATACCACGATGAAGTAGAATTTATCCCAGGCATACAAGGGTGGATTTACACACAAAAAATCAGTTAATATTATATACCAAACTAACAAATCAAATGAGTAAAATCGCATTATCATATCAATTGATGCAGAAAAGTCATACGACAAAATCCAGCATCCTTTATTTTTAAAACACTTCCAAATTAGGAATAGAAGGCAAATTCCTCAACATAATTTAGGTTATATATGAAAAACACAGAGCTAAAGGTCTATAAAAGTCTACATTAGTCCATTGTTCATGCCCCAATATTGAAGATTTGGGGACGGTGATGCTCACTCAAAAATATAAAATTAAATTAAAAAATTAAAAATTTTCCTCATTGTGTCTTTCATCACTGTTATGTATGTTGTCTTTTATGTACAGTGACTATTTCTTCCATATATACCACAGTGTATTTTAATTTTTTGCTTTCTCTTCAAAGAAGCTTTAGGTTGCAGAATAGTCACATAGATAATACAGGGGATTCCCATATATCCAATGCCTTCCTCCTCTACCACTCTCTCCTATTAATAACATACTGATGTGAAGGGTTCATTTGTTACAATTGATGTACAAATATTGAAGCATTGCTACTAAACATCATCACTTGTTGATATTAAGGTTATATTTTTTACTGCACAATTTTCAGGCTTTAAAAAATTTTAAATGGCTTATATCTGAAATTGTAAGATCCTGCAGAACAATTCTAATGCCCTAAAAATGTCCTGTGTTCGATCCATTCTATTCTTACCTCTCTTTCCCCTTGGAAACTTTGGTAACAATTGTCAATTTTTTAAGAATAAGGTCCATATTTGCATGCAATAATATTGATGGTTTGACATATTTACCTGTTTTCTTTTATTACGCACTGCCTACATTCTCAAGAGATTATTTCCCCTCTAACTGAAAACATAGGAGACCTCCCCAGGATGGGAGTTTAATATTTTCTTGTTTATTGTGTAGGCCATCACCAAATGAGATAACATATTATGACAAGTTGAACACTTTCATATTCCATAAAGGTATGCCTCAGGTGCACTTTATCCACATATGCCTCCACCCCTGAAGTCCTACATGAGTTACCCTCCCCTACCATATTTGCCAAAAAAAAAAATCCCCCTTTGTAGTTTTTCCCACAGAACTGTAAATCCCCAGAGTTCATCTGATCCTTCTTCCAACAGTGCCCCCAGTTCCAACAAACATCCACCCCACACCACTCTCTTCATATTCTGGCACCATAGAACCAAATCACATCATTGTACAGCTATCACCTCCATTCACTGCCCAATCACACATTTTCACCTCATCATATTGCCTATATTGATCATTGGCTCAGCACCCTCTACTTTCTTTCTATTTCCTGTTAACTTATCTTCCAAATTCTAGCTCTGTGAGTCTGCTCAAAATTCTTAAGTCATATCAGTGAGGTTATGAAATATTTGTACTTCAGTGGCTGGATTACTTCACTCAATATAAGGTCTTCAAGTTTCATCCATATTATCCTGTGGGTTAATACTGAATTCCTTCTGAAAGCTGAATAATATTCCATTATATATATATCACAATTTGATTATCCATTTATCTCTTGACGGACACTTGGGTTGCTTCCAACCTTGGCAATAGTGAATAATGCCACTGTGAACATTAGTGTGTGTAGCAGTTTGATATTTATGAATTCCAAAAATAGATATTGGATTATGCTTATAAACTGGTCTGCTTCTCTGGGCATATTAGATTATATCGAATTCAGTGGTTTCACTTTTACTTGATTAAATAATGATTAAGGCTTTGATTGGGCCACTTAAGTAGGTTGTTGAGTCCCCACCCCTTTAGTTGATGCGGACTCACAGAATCCTCACTGCAGAGAAGATAGGTTGGAATTTTGAGCTGGAGCCCAGGAAGTAAACACATAAGAGAGAGTAGAGCAGCTGAGCCCAGAAAGAATCCAGCCCTGGGGAGAGAGACAAAGCCTAGAGAGCCTGATTGTCTACAGCTGACCTTGTGGAAAGAAGAGAGCTGCTGAGCCAGGAGAGAAATGAGCCCTGGGAGAGAGACAAGACTTATCTAAGCCTACAGCTGATATTGGAAGAAGCTGGCACCATGGAGCATTAAGAGGAAGATTAAGACTAAATGTTGGCAGCCATCTTGCTGCAACACATGGCAACAGACTTTAGTGAGGGAGGTAAGTTACAATTTATGGCCTGGTAACAGTAAGCTTCTATCCCAAATAAATAACCTTTATAAAAGCCAACAGATTTCTGGTATTTTGCATCTGCAACCCTTTGGCTGACTAATACAATGTACAGATATCTGTTCGTGTCCCTGCTTTCAATTTTTCTGGTTTTAAACCCAATAGTGGGATTGTTGGATCATATGGCAGTTCTATAGTTAGTTTCCCAATGAATCACCAAGTTGTCCTCCAAAATGACTGTAACATTCTACATTCCCACCAGTAGTGGATAAGTGTTCCTTTTCCTCCACATTCTCTCCAACACTTGTGGTCCACTGTTGTTTTTTTTAACAGACACCAGTTTAATATGTTTAAGATGATATCTCATTGCAGGTTTGATTTGTAATTCCCTAACAGCTACTGATGATGAGCATCTTTTCATGTCCATTTTAGCCATTTATGTTTCTTCTTCAGTGACATGTCTATAAAAGAACTTTGCCCATTTTTATTTGAGTTGTTTGTCTTTCTAATTTTGAGATGTAGGATTTCTTTTTATATGCTTGATATTAGGGCCTTATCAGATAGACGATTGCCAAATATTTTCTCCCATTGAGTAGGTTGCCTTTTCACTTTCTCCACAAACTCCTTTGAAGCACAAAATTTTTTAATTTTGAGAAGGTATCATTTATCTATTTTTTCATTGCAATGCTTTGGGTATATAGCTTAAGAAACCATTTCCTACTACAGAATCTGGTAGATGCTTCTCTCAATTACTTCTAGGAGCTTTATGGTCTTGACTCCCCTATATAGATCTTTGATCCATCTTGAGCTAATTTTTGTGTAGTGTGTGAGATGGTGATCCCCTCTCATTATTTTGGATATAGATATCCAGATCTGCAAGCACCATTTGTTGAAGAGGGCATTTTGTCCCAGCTGAGTGAGCTTGGTGGCTCTTTCAAACATCAGTCGACCATACATGTAAGGATCTATATCAGAAACCTCAATTCTATTCCATTGGTCAGTATATCTATCCTTGTGCCAATATCATGCAATTTTTACCACTGTAACATTGTAGTATTCTTTAAAGTCAGGTAATGTGATTCCTCCAATTTTGTTTTTCTTTTCAATATGTTTTGGATGATTTGGGACCCATTGCCCTTCCAAATAAATTTCATAATTAGCATTTCCAATTCAGTAAAAAATGCTGTTGTAATTTTTATTGGGATTGTGTTAAATCTGTAAATTAATTTGGGTAAGACAGACATCTTAATAATGATTAGTCTTCAAATGCATGGACATGGAATAATCTTCCATTTATTTAGGTGTTGTTTGATTTTCTTAATCAATGTTTAGTTTTCTTTGTACAAGTGCTTTATATCCTTACTTAAGTTTATTCCTAGGTATTTGATTCTTTTAGTTGCTATTGTACATGGATATTTTTCTTGATTTGCTCTTCAGATAGGTGCAAAGAAATGTGACTGATTTTTGCATGTTGATCTTATATCCTGCCACTTTACTGAACTCGTTTATCAGCTTTAGAATTGTTTTCAATTTCTCAATGCTTTTTATATTTAAGATCATGTCATGAAAATAATGAAAGTTTTACTTCTTTCCCAATTTGAATGACTTTTATATTTTTCTTGCTTAAGTATCTGAGCAAGTACTTCTAAAATAATGTTAAATAAGAGTGGTGACATTGGATAACGTTGACTTGTTCCATATCTTAGAAGGAAAGCCTTTATTTTTTAACCATAGAGTATAATGTTATCTGTGGGTTTTTCATATATGCCCTTTATCGTCTTAAAGATGTTTACTTCTATTCCTATCTTTTAAAGTGTTTTTCTCAAGGAAAGATGCTGTATTTCATCAAATGCTTTTTTTTGCATCAATAACAGTGTTCATGTGATTATTTCTTTTGATCTGTTAATGTGTATTACATTAATTTATTTTCTTATGTTGACACATTCTTGCATACCAGGGATGAAACCCACTTGATCATGGTATATAATTCACTTGATGTTTTGTTGAATATGATTAGCAAGTATTATGCTGAGGATTTTAGCATCCCTGTTCATTAGAGAGATGGGTATGTATGTTTTCTTATGTACTTGTTTCATCTTCATGTAAATTTGCTATTAAGGTGATGTTGCCATCATAGAATTTTTTAGGCAATGTTCCCACCACTTTTATGTAATGAAAGAGTTTATGCAAAATTGGTGTTAGTTCTTTCTGGAATGATCTGGTCCAAGGCTCATCTTACTTGGGAGGTTTTTGATGACTAATTCAAACTTGTTACTTGTGATTTGTCTTTTGAGTTTATTAATTTCCACTTTTGTCAATGTAGGCTGCTTGTGTGTTTCCAGAAATTTGTCTTTTTCATCTAACTTATACATCTTGTTGGCATTCAGTTTTTCAAAGTATCCTTGTAAGTTTATTCTCATGTTATCCCTTATCTCTTTTTTTATTTTATGTATTTTAATTTTCTCTCCTTTTTCTTTTTATGTTTAGCTAATGGTTTGTCAATTTTATTAATCTTCTCAAAGAACCACCTTTTGGTTTTGTTAATTTTTCTAGTGTTTTCTTAATCTCAATTTCATTAATTCTAATCTTTTTTCCCTCTTTCTGTTTGCTTTAGGATTAGTTTGTTGTTCTTTTCCCAGTCCCTCCAGGTGTTCAATTAGGTTGTTGATTTTACCTTTTTCTTATTTTATAATATAGGCATTTATGGCTATAAATTTCTGTCTCAGAACTGCTTTTGCTGCATCCCCTCTGTTTTGATATGTTGTGTTCTCATTTTCATTCATTTCAGGGTAATAACTGATTTATTTTGCAATTTCCTCCCTGACCCACTGGTTGCCTAATGAGTGTGTTGTTTAACTTTCAGATCTTTTGCTTATTCTGGTTTTCTGCCCTTATTCATTTACAACTTCATTCCATTGTGGTCAGAGAAATTCCTTTGTATAATTTCAATGTTTCTGAATTCCTTGAGAGTTGTTCTATGGCTCAGCATGTGGTCTATCCTGGAGAATGATCCAAGTTTGCTTGGGTAGAATGTATATCTCACTCTAGTTGAGCATAATTTTCTGTATATGTCTATTAGGTCTAGATCCTCTAGCATTTTTTAAGGACTCTGCTTCCTTATTGACCCTCTGCTGAGATGCTCTAACTTGTGGTGATAACTGTGTATTAAATTCCCCCACTATAAATGTAGAGTCATCTATTTCTCCACTTAGGTCTTCCAATGTTTGCCTCATGTATTTTGGGGCACCCTGGTTATGTATAAAAATGATTATTATTGTTCTTTCTTCTTGATGATTAACTCTTTTATGAATATACAGTGTCCTTTGTCTTTAACAAAAGTTTTGCATTTGAAGTCTATTTTGTCTGATATTAGTATATCTACTTTCTCCCATTTTTGCATGTAAAAATCATCTTCCAACCATTCACTTGCAACCTTCTTGTGTCCCTGGGTCTAAGGTGAGTTTCTTACCTTGCAGACAGCATATAGATCAATCATATTTCCTTATCCATTTTGCCAATCTGTGTCTATTGATTAGGGAGTTTAATCTATTAACTTTCAATGTAATTACTGTCAAAGCTTTAATTACAATAGCCATATTTTCTTTAGCTTTATATATGTCATGTTTTGTTTATATTTCTTTTTATCTTTTTAGTTATTCTTACTATTCTTTTCTCCACACTCCTCCAACCCTCTTCTTCCTGTTTTTTTTTTGTTTGTTTGTTTGTTTTGGTTTTTTTTTCCTTTCAACTTGCACCAATCCTTTTAGGATTACTTGAAGGGCAGGTTTCTTATTGAAAACTCTCTTAATTTCTGTTTATCTGTGAATATTTTAAACTCTCACTCTTTTTGGAATATCAGTGTTTCTGGATACAAGTACTTGGATAACAGGTTTTTTTGTTGTTGTTGCTGATGATGATGTTGTTTTTTGAACCATAACTATGTCATACCACTGCCTTGTTGCCTTCATGGTTTCTGATGAGAAATCATGGCTTAATGTTATTGAATCCTTTGTATGTGATGGATATCTTTCCTTTTGCTGCTTTCATTATTCTTTGTCTTGAGCATTGGACAATTTGATACATTTATGTCTTTCTGTATGCCTGTTAGGATTTATACAGCTTGGTGTGCATTCTGCTTCTTGGACATGTACATCCATGTCTTTCAAAAGAGTTAGGAAATTTTCAGCTTTTATTTCTTCCAATACTCTTTCTGACCACTTTCTTTCTTTTCTCCATCTAGGATGGGATTCCTATCCTGAGTATGTTCATGTGTTTCCTGTTGTCATTTTATTTCCTGAGTTCCAGCTGGATTTTTTAAAATCATTTTAAACCTGTTAAACTGGTCACTATTAAAAGTCAGAAACCTGTAAAAGTTGTGGAGGAAGTGGAGAGATAGGAATGCTTATTCACTGATGGTGGGAATGTAGAATGGTACAGCCACTATAGAGGATTCTTTGACAGTTCCTTAGGAATTTGAAAATATTCTTGCCATGGTAACTGACAATACCATTTCTAGTTATATACCCAGAATAATGAAAGCAGTGGCACAAATACTCATCTGCACACTGATGTTTATAGCAGCATTATTCATTATAACTAAAATTTGGAAATAACCCAGCTGTCTATCAACTCATGAATGAGTAAACAAGTTGTGGAGTATGCACATGATGGAATATTATGCAGCTGTAAGAAGTAGTGAAGTTGTGAAACATTTGACAATATGGATGAACCTGGAGGACATTTTGTTGAGTGAAGCAAGCCAGACACAAAAGGACAAATGCAATATGATTGTATTATTAGGAACTAAATATATTATATGAAATATAAATATATTATGTGAAGTATGAATATGGGTAAAACTGCCTGTATAAGACCATTTTTCTTGAAGCTGAACAAATGTAGGTTAATACTACAAACTGTTAATATCAGACAAAAATACATTATGCTAAGTGAAGGAGAACAGAGTACTATATATTATATGACTCCATTTATATAAAATGTATATAAAAATGAATTTATAAAGATGAAATTAGATGAGTGGATATGTAGGGCTGAAGAAGGAATGCTAAGGGGTGTGGAGTCTTTCTATTTGGAGTAATGAAATTGTTCAAAAATTTTGAGATGATGCATTTGCAACATTATGATTATCTTAAAAACCATTGATTATACACTTTTTACAGATTATATGGTATGTGAATACATCTCAATTAAACTACTTAATAAGCAAATACATAATTGTGCAAAAATAGCCAAAAATAGAAGGTATGTACAGCAGGGGGAAGTCAAGAGATTGAGATGTAAGTAAATATCTTGTTTGTTTGTTTGTCTGTTTTGTCATTATCATGATTGAAATAATGTAAAATGCTCTAATGATTGAATTGTTGAATGCACAACTATGTCACTATACCAAATACTACTGATTATATACTTTGGATGAATTGTGTGCTTTATTAATATGTATCAATATAAAATGTAAAATAAAATAAAATAAAAATATTAGAGGCAAATAACAACTGATTTGAAATGTTAGAATAATGAATATGTGAATTTAAACACAGAACATTTGAATGTGAAAAGAGGAGAACAGACAGATTGAGCAATGCAAATATAATGAACACAGTCTCAGGGAACTGAATGTCAACATGAAATGCACACATACATATGTGTTTTAGGGGACCCAGCAGAAAAGACAGTGGAAAAAGTGTAGAAAGAATGCTTGAGGAAATACTGACTGAAAAATTTCCCACCCTTATGAAAGACATGAATATCAATGTTCCAAAGGATAACATACCCCAAACAGAAAAAATCCAAATAAATTTACTCTGAAACATCTGCAACTCAGAATGTCAAAGGCCAAAGATAAAGAGAGGATTTTCAGAGCAGTAAGAGAATAGCAATGCATTACTTACAAGAGAGTCTCAAAAAGTCTGTGTTGATCTCAAATCAGAAAGCATGAAGGTGAAAAGGTAGTTGTATTTTATATTTGAGGTATCAAAAGAGAAAAACAGCCAGCCAAGGATGCTTTATCTGGCAAAAGTATCCTTCAAAAATCAAGGGAATTTTAAATTCTTTACATACAAACAAAGCTGAGAGACTATGTTACCAAAAGACTGACTCTACAAGAAATATTATTGGGTGTGTCAGAGCCTGAAAAAAGAAAAAGATGAGAGAGAGCACTTAAGAAGAGTTTAGAAATGAAGAGCATAAGTAAGAGAAACTGAAATGGTTAAACGACAGTCAATTGTAATATATGACAACAGGAAGTCAAGGGATAAAATTGACAAAGTAATATCTTTATAGTAGTAATGCTGAATGTCAATGAATTGAACTCATTAATTAAAAGGCATAAACTGTTTAGAATGGATAATAATAATGAGCTATCTATTTGTGGTCTACAAAAGACTCATCTTAGCTACAAAGATGCCATCAGGCTGTTAGTGAAAGTTTTGGGAAAATCTACATCACAGTAATAGGAGTAAAAAATATTAGGAGTATTGATATTAATATGGAATAAAAAAGATTTTAAATGCAAAACTGTTTTAAGAGATTAGGAAGTTTACTATATTTTAATAAAAGGGACAATTCACATAGAAGAAATAACAATAATAAATATTTATACGTCTAACACAGATGACCCAAAATACATGAGACACACATAGGCAAAACTGAAGGGGAGAAATAGATGTCTCTGCAACCATAGCTGGAGACTTCAATGCTCCACTCTCAAGATTATATAGAACACCTGGACAGGAGATAAATAAGAAAACAGAGAGCTTGAATAATATGATAAATGAACTAGAACATTACCTCCCCAAACAGCAAGATATACATTCTTCTCAAGAGCTCATGGATCTTTCTCAAGGATAGACCATTTGCTGGGGCATACACAAAACAATTTTTTCTGATCATAATGGAATAAAGTAAGAAATTTATAATAGGTAATCATTTGGAAAATTAAATATTTGGAGATTAAAAATATACACTTACATAATCAATAAGTCAAAGAAGAAATTACAAGAGAAATCAGTAAATTCCTCAAGACAAATGACAATATGAACACAACATAGCAAAAGTTTTGGGATACCACAAAGGCAGAACTGAGAGGGAAATTCATAGCCCTTCAGTGCTTATTAAAAAAAGAAGAGCTAAAATGAAAGACCCAACTGCACTTGCAGAATAACTAGAAAATGAACAGCAAAATGATTCCAAAGGAAGCAGAAGGAAAGAAAAAATAAAGATTAGAGTAGAAATAAATGAAATGGAGATTTAAAAAAAAACGAGAAAATCAACAAAACTAAAATTTGGTTCTTTGAAAAGCTCAACAAAGTCAGTAAATGCTTAGTTAGACTAACAAGAAAAAAAGAGAAGATGCAAATAAATAAAATCAGAAATGAGAAGGAGAACAATATCACTCACCCAGAAGATATGAGAGATCATAATTGGATACTATAAACAACTGTATGCCAAAAAACTAGACATCATTGATGAAATAGGGAAACTTCTAGAAACACATGAAACAACAATACTGATCCTGGAAGAAACAGAAGAACTACAAAAAAATCATAAATAGAGAAATGAAACAATCATCAAAAAACTCCTCAAAGAGGAGAAGATGTAGCACAAGTGATGGAGTATCTACTTCCATATAGGAGGTCCCAGGTTCAATCCTCCATACCTCCTAACAACAAAACAAAAAATGATACTGCTGAAGGAGCCAGTGTAGCTCAGTGGTTGAGCACCGGCTTCCCACATAAGAGGTCCCAGATTCAATCTCCAACTCCAGGACATAAAAAAAAAAAAAAAAAAGAAGGCTCTTTTACAAAGTGTTAAGAAAATGGTGATACATGGGAAAATTGCAACTAATGTAAATTATGGACAATAACTAACAGTAATATTGTAATATTTTGCATCAATTGCAAGAAGGTATTTCAATACTAAGGGACAACAATAAGAGGGTATAAAGGGGCATGGGATTTTTCCTTTTTGGAGTAATGAAAACATTCTAAAATTGACTGAGGTGATGACAGACAGCACAACTCTGTGATGAAAATGAGGGTCATGGAATGCACACTTTGAATGGATTGTGCAAAGAATGGGACTAAATAACATAGGGAATCCAGAAGTAGATTATTCACTGAGGTTAACAGGACAAATAAGAGAATGTTCTGAAATGAATGAAAAGTATGTAATACTAGCATAGGATATTATTATTTGGGTGGGTTGGTGGAAAATACACTAAATGTAAGATATGGGCAATAGTTAGTAGCAATATGTTGATGTTCTTTCATAGTTTGTAACAAATGTTTCACAGCAATGCAAGCTGTTGGTGGTGGGGAAATGTATTGGTGCTTCATATGATGATATGCATATTTGTTTTGTACGCCTGCAAATTTTACTATGAACTTACTCATATATATTCATGTATGAATGATATACTTCAATAAAATATTACTTTAAAAAAATTAAACCCCTTGTGAATATTCTCACTGTCCTGAATTTTTGAAAATCAGAGTAGGCTAAACATTCGCTATATTAGAAACCATGCATGTGTCCCCAGACCTAGTTTTTCTCCCTAGGTCTGGTTTTTAGAATGCTGGTGATAACCTAAGCCTGATTTATCATATGACCCTGTATGGGAAAAGACTGTAACTTTGGGTAACTTTGGTCAACCTTAAGAGATATAGCAGGGGGACAGGTGTGGCTCGGGTGGTTGGGGCATCTGTCTCTCTTATGGGTGGATCTGGGTTCTATCCCAGGGACCTCCCAGTAAAAATAAAAAAAGAAAAATAAAGAAGGCATGTGGGCCACTAGGCCCCATGCGCAGGTGCACCAACAGGCCCCGCAAGCTAGTGAGTCTCCAGGCCCTGTGCGTGGGTGTGTCATCAGGCCCTGCAAGCCATGCAGCAAGATGATGATATAACAGGAGAGTGATAAAAGGGAGAGCCAAGACAAGATGCACTGAAAAACCGGGAATTAAGGTGGCACTGGTGGTAGGATGCCTCCCTCCCACATTGGAGATTCCAAGGATCAAATCCCAGTGAAGAAGGATGAGAAGAGAGGGCAGGAAATGGACAAAGAGTGTTGCCCAGTGAATGGACACAGAAACAGCAAAAATGTACTGGGGGGGGGTGGATAAAAATGGATAAAGGTAAATAAATAAGTAAAAATATCCAAAAAATAATGTATAGGGGAGGAAGATATGAACTATAGTTAGAAGTAATACTTTGATGATGCTTTTTAATGATTTGTTAAAAAATGTTTCACAACAATGCAGGGTGTTTTTGGGGGGGGTGATGTGTGGGAGCCCTGTATGATGTTATGCATGTTTGTTTTTTAAGTTCACGATGTTTACTGAACACTTATAATTTCTGTATGTTCATGTATGAATGATATACTTCAATAAATTGTTTAAAAAAAAAACCCAAAGTTCTTAGAAAATAATTAAAGCACAAAAATAAAATAGAACTCACCATTTTGTAAATCCAATGTAATTATTCAGGAAAGGTTCATTGAGGTCATCACTTGAAATGTGTCTGGAGAACAGAATACATGCATCTTACCAAATATCCTGCAGATCACCTGCTATTCACAATGAAAATAAACAAAAATATAACACAAAAATAGAAAGTAATTTTACAAAAGTGCAGAATGGTGGACACCACTTTAATGAAATCATCAAAGCTAGCATCAAATAAAGTGAAATAACCTGGCTCTGTGTCCTTAGTGGGTTACAACATGTGGTACAAGATGACCTATGAATTATTCTTGGCAAAAAGTGCCACCCCAATGCAATGAAGCCTTCAGATTAAACTTTCAGTTTATTAGAAACACAGGGCATAGAGATCCAAGTTCATGCCATGGGGAAACAGCTATACAAAATGGGGAACTATTTAAAGACATCTGCAAGGCTTGTTTACAAGTCA
>JAQZBX010032170.1:0-25976 GCA_029593785.1 Cabassous unicinctus | reverse complement strand
AGGAGTCGTTAGGGAAAGGGGCAGATTTGGGGATGAGAAAGAGTGAGGTGAAGGCTTCCCATATAAGGCTATAACTGAGGCGAGAGCTCTGATTGGTGAGGAGGAATAAGGAAGAGAGAGGGGGCTGGCAGGCGGCACGCCGTCCGTTAGGACAGTGTGGGCAGCTGTCTGAGCTGTTGTTCTGGCGGAACAGAGGGCGGTGTTCGCCCGTACCTTGGCTGAGGGCGATGTGCACCCTTACCAGCCACCCCTCACTAGGCGGTGACGTCTCCCGCACTAGGAGGTCAGGATTTCAGAGAGCCAGACCTCAGCACTGTGTCCTGTTGGAAGGGCGCCCTCGTCTCCCTCCTCAGAAAGTTCTCACCTGAATCTCAGCAGTGCAGCTACTTCCCTAGTTGCTTTTCTGTAAATTTATATATCATTTAGAATAGTTTTCATTTTTCTCTCACTTAAAAGTATTCTCTCATGATTAAGTAAAGGCTTTGTAACAGCAGTAGCAATCCAATGCCATCTAACTTCCATCACTCTCCTTCCCAGCTTTTTAATACTTCCCCCTCCTATAAGTAGGCATATTCATAATGTCTCTCAGAGAAAACCAGAACTCACACTAAACTTAATGAACACCTTTGTCTGAATCCTGCCTACTTGCCATGTGGTAACACTTTGAAGCCTGGCAAAATTGATAGGATTCTGAAAGTCAAGAATCAACAAGATGTTCCCTCTCTTCATTCTCATGAGTGTGTTTTGTTGTTGTTTTGCTTTCGCTTTAGGTGTCCCAACCCCAAGCCAAGAAATTCTGCGGCACACACTGAACACGCTGGTGCGGGAGAGGAAGATCTACCCGACCCCAGACGGCTATTTCATTGTGACTCCACAGACTTATTTCATAACTCCTTCCCTCATAAGAACTAACAGCAAATGGTACCACTTGGATGAGAGGGTACCTGACAGGTCTCAGTGTACCTCTCCACAACCCGGAACCATAACGCCCTCTGCCTCAGGCTGTGTCAGGGAAAGGACATTGCCCAGAAACCACTGCGACTCTTGCCATTGCTGTAGAGAAGACATGCACAGCCTGCACGCGTCAACATTGCAGAGGAAATCGGCAAAGGACTGCAAAGACCCGTACTGCCCTCCTTCGCTCTGCCTGGTGCCACCCACCGAAAAGAGCAAAAGTACTGTGAATTTTTCCTATAAGACAGAAACTCTCTCAAAACCGAAAGATAGTGAAAAGCAGTCAAAAAAATTTGGACTGAAGTTATTCCGGCTAAGTTTTAAAAAAGACAAGACCAAACAGCTGGCCAATTTTTCTGCCCAGTTTCCTCCTGAAGAGTGGCCCCTGAGAGACGAGGACACACCAACTACCATCCCTAGGGAAGTGGAAATGGAAATTATTAGGCGGATTAACCCAGACTTGACCGTGGAAAATGTGATGAGGCACACTGCACTGATGAAGAAACTTGAAGAAGAAAAGGCGCATAGGAGTAAAGCCGGGTCCTCTGCCCATCACAGTGGCAGGAGTAAAAAGAGTAGGACTCACCGAAAGTCCCATGGAAAATCTCGCTCACACAGCAAGACACGTGTCTCTAAAGGAGACCCTTCAGATGGTTCTCACCTCGATATCCCCGGTGAAAGAGAGTACGACTTTTGTGATCCTCTCACCAGGGCACCGAGGGAGGGCTGCTTCATCATTGAACACAAAGGAGATAACTTCATCATGCACAGCAACGCAACCATGATTGAGTCCCATTTCCCCATGACACCAGAATGGGATGTGTCTGGTGAGTTGGCCAAAAGGAGAACTGAGATGCCTTTTCCCGAACCTTCCAGGGGAAGCGCCCACTCGAAAGTGCATCGAAGCCACAGCCATACCCAGGACCGACGTTCCAGGAACGAGAGATCCAACAAAGCCAAGGAGAGATCCAGATCGATGGACAACTCCAAAGGCCCTCTGGGTGCTTCTTCTCTAGGGACTCCTGAAGACATGGCTGAAGGCTGTAGCCAAGATGACCAAACCCCAAGCCAGTCCTACATTGATGACAGTACTTTGAGGCCTGCACAGACTGTCGGTCATCAAAGGGCTCACATTTCCTCCACAAGCTATAAAGAGGCATGTATCCCAGAAATAGTCAGTGGCAGCAAGGAACCTTCCAGTGCTTGCAGCCTTCTGGAGCAAGGCAAACCGCCCGAGAGTCTGCCACCCTACGGTGAACTCAACTCCTGTCCCACCAAAGCGGCCACAGATGACTATTTCCAGTGCAACACGTCCAGTGAGACAGTGCTCACGGCGCCGTCGCCTCTGGGAAAGAACAAAGAGGACCAGGACGTGCCGACACTGGTGGAAGGGGTGAAAAAGCTGCCTCCCTCTGAAAGGCAGGCCCCGCATTCCTCCAGGGAACCGGGAGGACACAAGGAGGAGTCGCCGAAGGGGCCGGGCGGGGGCCCGGTGGCTTCTGCCTCAGTGGCAGAAGGGCTCGCCAACGGACGCCTCGTCCAGCACCACAGCGCTGAGCCCGGCAGCCTGGACAAGAGGAAAGAGATCTTCAGCAAAGACACACTCTTCAAACCCCTTCACAGCACCCTGTCTGTAAACAGCTACCACAAGTCGAGCCTGTCCCTCCTCAAGTCTCACTCGAAGACACCTGCCGACGTGCTGCCGGGCCGATGCGAGAAGCTCGAGGCATCCCTGGGCACTGCGGCGGCCCCGGCCCTGCCCGCCTCCCAGCGCCAGCAGGAGCCCGGGGCGAGCCAGGAAGCCTCTTTCGACTATTACAACGTCTCTGACGACGACGACTCTGAGGATGGTGCCAACAAAAACCCCGAGGAGGAGAAAAACAGAGAGGATGTAGGCACCATGCAGTGGCTTCTGGAGCGGGAGAAGGAAAGAGACTTGCAGAGGAAATTTGAGAAAAACCTCACCCTCCTTGCCCCCAAGGAAACGGACAGCAGCAGCCACCAGCGGGCCACGCACTCGGCGCGGCTCGACAGCATGGACAGCAGCAGTATCACGGTGGACAGCGGGTTCAACTCCCCACGGTAAGGAGCGGCGCCCCCGCCGGCCTCGTCGAAGCCACCTGGGGCGGTCCCGAATTCGTTCTCGGTTCTGTGAGTGAGGGCTGGAAGTGGCATGAGCGGTATTGTTAACGGCCTGTTTCTGACTTCTTTTTCAGGAATTGAAAAAAAAATGTTTCTGCAGCTGTAGAGATCACCAATCTGGACTGGTGGGTTGGCCCCCTTCCCTCAAAACTTGCATCATACCCACATTTACCAGGATCCATCCCCCCAGTTTGTATGGCCCCCATGCTTGTAAAGGAAGAAATTTTTTAAGTCTTTCAAAAATAGTAACTTTTTTTTTTGAGTGGGAAGAGTAGCTGGCTAGGGTAAGGTTTGGAACTTGATGGATTGATTCTAGGACAGGGGTTCCACTAGTCGGAATATAATTATCAGTTTGCAAAAGCTTTTTGAGGGATCTAGAAACTTGTTGCTGTTTTAATCCCTACTTTCTCTGCAGCTGCCTCAATGCTCTTATACCTTTCTCTCACCCCTCACATGTCCACAGATAAATGGAACCTTCTTCCCCTCACACGGAGGCTGGAGACCTGTGCTCTATTAGGTCAATGCATGTCTAACAGTGTTCCTTCTCCTTCTGCAGACTTGATGATTTAGGCATGTAATCTTAGCCCCATCTTTTCAGTAGGTGGTGAGACAGGTGATGCGTTGAGAGTTGAGGGTGCCTTGCCCAAAGCGCTGAGGTGGTTCAGGAGCTGAGAAAGCAAGCAAGAGTCTATGCAACTTTTTCCTCCTTAACTCTTCCTTCTCCTCAAAGAGCAACTTGGGACCTAATTCTCTTTCTAAATTCTACTCCAGATTGGTGACTCTGGGATGCAGAAATACTGTTGAGAGTAGACGCTTTTCATTAGCTGTGATTCCTGAGATTTCACAATACTTGTAATTTTAACAATTATCCAAATAGAATTATGCATTTCACACATTTTTTCATTATTAAGAATTAAAATTAATTCTGCTGTTATTATTTCACCAAATCTCTGGATAATTTGAGGTCAGAGCATCAGAAAATCAGAACTGGGAATCATTAATCTATTTGTCCAATAGCAGGCCTTCATTATTTCTCAGAGGACTCCTTTTATTATTATTATTGCCATATAACCTTTTTTCCAAGTAAATGCTTGTATGGAAATCTAATGTCTGACTCAGACCACAGAGATGGCACTCTGGTTAACATGGGCAGGAGAAGGAGCCCAGGTCTCCTCTGCCCATCTCTCCAGGAGCCCCAGGAGACCTCAAGGAACCATGGTGCTCAGTCTGAGAACTCCTGGCCTAGTAGTGACTTTTCTAAGAAATCATTTTAGGCTAAACAGTTTTTTTATATTAAATCCAATCCTAATTTATTTTCTAATTTGTTTTCTATATTCCTTTCTTTCTCTTTTCCTGTTCTAATCTTTCTTGCCTCTTAAATTCCTAGTAGTAGATACCAGATACACATAATTGAAAGTCTGTGATCCACGGTAAAAGTTCAGAAATATCACTGATGGAAACTGTGGTTTATTTGCCTGTACTTTTGTGTTCTACTCTTTCTTATTATATAAATTCTATCTGACTAAATGCTTTTTCACATAAGAGTTTGAAACTTCACCTTGCCCTCCTGTCCCATGGGTAAGCTGCAATAATCCAGATAGAGTTGCTAAGGAGATGTTGGGAGTAGTGTAATGGGTTCTGTCACAGAAACCTACCCATCCCATAATACTGCATATGTTTTGTTTGTTTGGGGGGCAAATAGAAATATTCTTGAAATAGTTGAACCAGTGTCTCCACAGAACACATTCTATTATCTCTAACTTTACGTTTGGGATTATTTCTTGAAGTGGCAGTGACTTTATTTTCATTTCTTCAAAATATTAAGAAAAGAATGAACATTCTTAAGATGAAAAGCCTACTATTCCAAATCTGGGGCCAGAATCAGGTTGATAAACACAGTATGAAAGTCAGAGAGGCCAGAAAGGCTGCCAGGGCTGTATTTGCTTCATGTACATGCAGTGGAAGGATGGACAGCAGAGCTTCTCGGCTCAGTTCTTCTACCTATAAAATCCTGAAATCATATTTTTAAGATTGTACTCCCTTAGTTATCTTTAAAATAAAAGAACTTTTAGATTTGAGAAACATTTCTACCGCTAGCACTCCTTTTCCATTAACTATTTCCTCATCATTTCCAGAGTGCTAAATATGAATGTCACAAACTGTACTCATTATTACAGCAATAGTGAAATATATTCTACTGGAGAAACAGGAGTACTATGTATATTTATCACAGTTAATATGTTTTCTATGGTCAAAGGTTTACTGTCTCTTGGCCCAGACAGCTCTTATCCTAGATGATCTGTTATAATGATAGGTGTTTTACAGTGCCTGGCATACAGGAGGGACTCAATAAATGTTAATCTCATGCATCAAAATCTGCTTTAAACTTGGGTGCTTTGGACCTTAGAAATGCATTTCCCATAGAAAAGAGGTCATTGTAGATTCCCAAGCCAATCCTCAGTGCTACTTACTCATTATATGCCAGGTATATAACAGAAATAATTTACATGTGTACAGCTTTTTGCAGTATACAGATTCTTCATTTATGCATAGGTCTTCACAATCATCCTGGGCGTAGGTCAATCAAATCATATTTATTCCCATTTTAGAGATGGGTAAGTAAGATACTGTCAAAAGTTCCTATCGTGATTAAGAAAGAAACTGAAGGAATGTGTTATGAAATCTTTGGGGTTATCCATGTTTGTTGCTCTTCTGCCTTCCTCCATCTGATCCCATGCCTCAAGTGTAGCCCTGGCAAGCCTCTCATAAATTTGGGGAAGGTGGTGAGGCAGGTAGATAGTTAAGCCTAGCACTTCCCATCATTTTAGTGGTGAAGTTTTGGAGTATTCTTTAGGTATGCCCAGATTTAGCATAAGCATAATGAGAGAATTTGACTTCTGTCTATAAACATTTAACCACCTGAAGGTACCCCCACTCTTCCAGGAAAGTCAGCTGTCATTCAGGTAGCCAATGGAATAACTTCTTTTGAAACAATTCACTCTTGGCTCCTTGGAGAGGAGCAAACTCAGGGAACTAGGGGCTAATATGTCACAGCGTGTTAGGAAGGGCTGTCATGGTACAGGGTTCAGGCAAAATGGCGACCAGCGTAGGCTGGGAAGGAAGGAGAGCAGGCCAGGGTGTCTCCATTACAGTGGTTTGACCTGTTAACCAGCTTCCGTGAGACCAACTCTCATACAGTATTTTATAAGCCTTGAATCTATTCAATGGGCTGGATTTTTTGAGCGTGATTATGGCTCCTTCACTCTCTGTGTAAGCTAATAAATTCGTATTCCCGTTTTGGGGACCTTGAGCATGAAATCCATTCAGCTCCCCTCAATCAGGCCAAGTAAGCCTGTTTCTCCTATTACCTACACATTTGAAACGTGAAGTATTCTAAACTCTTGGAACAATAAAATAGATTCACATATTTCTAACTTAGAATAGTGAAAGGAGAAATCAAAATAATAAAGCTTCCCTTATAAGAATCCTTTAAGGAAAAAAATGTTTCTACCAAAGTGGGGGAAATGAATACAAACGTCACAAAAGAATGGAAGAAAATGGTTCTTTATCCACTATAATGTATTTTAACTAAAGCATTAGAATTTGAAACAGAGGTGTGAAGTGTTTAAAGAGACTTTTATTCCCATCAGTGCTGCCAATTAGCTAGCTAGTGGCATGCTTGAAGTCCACCAAAGTCAAAATCTGTTAATCAAGAATGACAACGGAACCATTGAGGTAAAATTACTGAGTTTATGCAGAAGCAGTTATGCCAATGAATTTCCAGCCTGAAACGAAACCATTACACATGTGTATTTATGAGTATTCATTTTTAAAACTAATATGATAGCTATCTCTCATATCACAGTTTGAATATGAAAAACTTGAATATGAAAAATATCGTTTCCTTGAATGTGAAAAGAAGGGGAAAACACTTCAAAGTGCAGTCAGCTTTATAAAAACTCTATTCATTGAGTGTGCTGCTGCCTATAGCAGGTCTTGCGAAAACTCTGGAGCCCATTCTTGAGGAGCATATGTGAATCATCAGGTTGAGATAGTCTATCCATATGGCATTATAAACCAACAGAGGAAATCCATTAACTCCGTCATTTGCTCTTCCTCTGGTGCTCGATATATAATTATTTATGTTGAAAACAAAACAAACCCTTTTTACTCTTTTAGTACTCGGGAGAGCCTGGCTTCCAACACTTCGAGCATTGTTGAAAGTAACCGTCGTCAGAATCCTGCTTTGAGCCCGGCCCATGGCGGAGCTGGTCCAGCCTTCAACTTCCGAGCAAGTGCGGACCCCCCAACAAACGAAGCTGAGAAATTACCGAAACCTTCCAACTGCTTACAAGCTTCTGTTACTAGTGTGTGATAGTCCTTCTGCCTCAGATATCCCCCCTCGTTCGATACAGCAAAGTTTACGACACTGGGACTGATGTTTACATCTTTGGAAAGACAAGCATCTTGACCACAGTTTTTGTGTTTACTTAAACTGTGCTGCTAAGTAGGCTAGGGCGAAAAACAAAAATTTTCTTTCAGAGTATTGCTTTTCACATTTATGGCTCTGTAGCAACAGAATAGCGGTAGGGGTGATATGTATACTTTCGCTTCACTAATTGTAACTGAGCACATATAGGAGAGTCTAGACACTGTAAGTGTAATATGCATTTTCAATGTCATGCAGTTGCCAATTCCATTTTAAAATGCCACAGATGCGTGTTGCTCCCAGTCTGTGGTTAAACGGTGCCACAGAACTGATCCTTGACACTTCCAAGTAAACGAAGCCACCACAAAATGTAAGACGCAAGGGTCCACCTTGAGGGAGGCCAATGCCAAACTGACCAGAAGGGACCCCAGCCCTCTGTGTGTGAATCGTTTATACACCAGTCATTTTCACTGTGAGTTTTTGTGACACTATTTTGCAGGAGCCCGTGGAAGTGTGTCAGAAGGGGTCACGATTGAAATACTGGGAGTGTTTGTTTCGGGGGTTTTGTTTTTAAGTGTAACAGATGCTTGTCTGATTGTTAACCTTCCATAATCACAAACAGGAATATAGGCCTTTGAGTCGGAAGTGGACAAAGAAAGGGAATTCTCAGCCTGGCTGGGTCCCAGCACTAAGTGATGGAAGAGATGATGTGGACTTTCAAAAGGTATTAATCAAATATTTAAGGAAGATAGTTTCCTTGTGATAAACGATGACCCTGTCTTACTATAATAGAAACAATAATTAGTTTGTTGAAAAGCAAAATGTTCTTTGTGATACAAATGAAGAATATGGCCTGAGGATATTATTCTTTCTAATGGAAGGACATAAATCTATTTTATGTAGTTTTAAATAGAATGCCTAAATTAGGCTATGGAAGATAATTTTTAGTGGTTATAGGAAAGAGCAAATTTCGGGAGAGCTGGACTTCAGGCCTTTTATTCCTGGGAAGATATCTATAGAGAAAACTTTAAAATAATTTTTGATTAAAAATATACATGTGCCCATGTTATTAACAACAGAATGTGCTCATTCTGCAAGTGTGGTATAATCATAATTTCTACTCCCCTAAAATCTATCAGAATAACAATTATGCATATATGAACTATGCCAGAGTAATGTTTACAGATACTTTGTACCAATTTCAGGAGGCATTTTTAGGTGGATCTATAGTCAGTAGGCCAGCTTATTTCAAAATGGTTTGTTAACATTTTCCTTTGGTTTACAATATCATGCTGAATACAAAGAAGACTCTTAGCAGCAAAGAGATTACCAATAATCAATTCTCAACCTTATAAGAAAGAGACATTTCAGAGTTCCCTGTTTTATTTTATGCGAACAATGGAATAAATTCATAGGTAATGGAACATTATTTGCAAAAAGCTACATATGGCCCGGTAAATGGTCAGAAATATCAAGTTTTATTTAGTTTAGTGGCATGCAGTATTTGGAGCCATGTAAATTAAATTATATCCAAAAACAAATATAAAATGTTTCTACTCAGATTTTGGTAATTGGCATAAAATTTGTGAAACATTTCTGCTGCAATATTAGGTGTAATCACTAGAAATCTATTTAAGAATGCTGTCATATACATAGTTGGATATAATTTTTGGATTTTAAAAATTGGCCTGGTTCTTGAAACGTTTGGATACTCCCCCTGCTTTTTCGGAGATTTTGGAAGGTGAACTGGATCAAACAGACTCCTCAATTTTAATATCAATTCTTCTTTTTGTGTTGCAGTGAAACTTTAAGCGCATTTCTTAGTAAATTCCCACACCATTTAAATGCTTAAATCAGTTGGCTTTCAGTCTCTCGCCTTATTTCATCCAAGGCATGCCTTGATTGCTCCAAAATGTATTGTTTTTTCTCATTGCTTAAGTATGTCCAGAAGGAATGAAAATGTATCTAATAGACTCCAGAGTCTATTTCTTTGGGGAGTTGTATACCATACGGTTACTAAATTTTTCTGTCTAAATTTTTTTTTTTTTTTCAAAAACCTGCCCTCAAGTTGTTATTTTATTATCATACTATCAGTTCATAAATATTATAACCATTGAAACAGTACATCAGCCTCTAGTTAGTTGATCCTCGAAAAGTAGCCATGGTAACGATAAAATGCTGTGCGAACTGGAAAGGAAAGCGTTATCTTTAAGAGAAGCTTTACCAATATTTTACCAATATTTCACAAGAAATAGGTTTACAGAAGACATTATTCAAATAAAACGTGTACACTATTTGCCAGATGCTATGGGGTACATGAGTTTTTAAAAACTCCCTTAGACGCTAGCATGGAAATGATGGACTTTAAAGATGATGCAATATAAGCAGACGTTTCATATTGAACAGTCTCCTCTGAATCTGATCCAGATTCTTGAATGTGGGAGAGGTAGTGGTGGGAAATGCATCACAAATGTCATCCAAGCTGGTCTGCATCAGGTTCTCAGTGACCAAACGCCCGGGCCATCTCCCAAGATTCACCAGCTTCTCGTCCTCCAGTGAAAGGATGGCTTTGGGTTACCTGGCTGCTTGTCTAGTCTTCACTTAGGGTTTATCAATGGAAAGGTTTACAAAACTGAATTTGGTTGAATCTCTGAGTAGTGTTCAACCTTAAGGGGTCAACACATCTGTCGGCATTTTGCACACTTATGTATTATTATGATACAGCATATTACTTTATGGTAATTTTTATTTTTACATATAACTACCTCCATAAATTTGACGAAATGGCAGCAGTGCGTTCAAGTGTATTTTTTTTTTTTTTTTTCCCAAAAACAGTTTAAGACTTTCTTAACCATTAGGCCATGCCATTCTGTGTGTGTGTCAGTGATTGCATATGTGGACTCATGACTTTTTCATTGCCATGGTTTCCTTTTACGACATTATTTGGCTTTCAGATATAATCCCATCTCTCCTCCCTTCCCCACAAAAGCACACTTGATTTTGTTACGAATGAAAGGAAATTTAAAATTCTTGTCTTTTTTTTTTTCTTTCACATTCCTGAAAGTTCTCTCTGGCAAAGAACCAATTGGTAAACAATTAGCAAGCTATTTACTCCTATAAAAATCTGATGTGAATTCTAGTTTTTTAGTAACAGAAGACGTGCAAGAAATGTGGACTGCCAACTTTGAAGCACTTTGGGCCTCTCTGCCTTCACTCGCATGCTACCATATTGAGCCCAAACTTCACTTTAATTAAACGAGCTGTGCTGTGTATTCTACAACCTCTGTTAAATAATTTGTATTCCATTTTATATAGTTTGCACATCTCAGGGGACCTTAATGAGCATATGAAAAGGGGGGGGGGTGCCATCAAATAGAGAAAACAACTAGAAAAGCTGAAAGGGGATTAGCTGAATGAAAATAACAAATGACTGATGTTTCTCTGATGTTGTGAAGCTCAAGTTTAGGAAGCATACATTGAAAGTTAATTTGGAGTAACAGTGATCTGAACACTGGCTGTTCCCAAGTCTCTCTTTTTCATAACCCAACCAGCATTTCTAAAATGTAAATTTAAATTATACTGCAGTCACCATAGGAAGAAGAAAGCTGTTCAATGAAACCAGAAGCATTGTTCCTTTTTTAGGTTGGCACAGCTTTGTAAAATTCTACCCAGGAAAAACCACTTATCACCACAAAGTGTACTTGAAAATAAAGTTTTTAACATAAATTATAGGCATATTGCTCACAGTACAGTAGTGATCTTTTTTTTTCTTTAAAGTCTCACCATTTATAATATGGTCAGTCTTTGGAACTTGATTACAAACCAACAACTGATCATGACTTTGCACAGTTCATTTTGGGATCTCCAAAGTGCTTCCAAAGCATTCGGATTCACAAACAATTAAGAAGCAGGTCATATATGTACTGCCCATACTTGAAATGAATAAACAGAAGGAGTGACTTACAATTACCCAGAAACACAATGGCAGCTTTCAATGATCTATATTCTATCTATTTGATAGACCGTCATGAGAAATCACTAAATACAATGCTATTTTTCTGATGTGTGCTAATAAAGTCAAAGAAAACCAATATGACTTTACACCTTTGTCCATTTTCATTATAAAAACTTCAGGGTGTTTTAGAATTTTACACCTCAGCACACCTTACTGCTATCAATTTATGAAATGGGAGATTGACAACCCCACCCAAATGTCATTGCAGTCAGCGGTAGATCTAGACATACACTCTTGTTTACAGTTTCATATTGGGCTTCTCTAATTCCCGTGCTAAAGTCCCATCTTTCAGGAACATGACTGCTACAGGCAGTGGAAGGTGCTGAAACAGAAATTTTAACTAAAAACTTTATCAAGTACTCTTCACAGTGCTCCTTAGTACAGTAGAAATTCAGTATGATATATTGAGCCCTGCTTTGGATGATCTGGATTTCTGAGGAAGCTGATCAAGTTCTAAGTGTTTTCTCAAATGAGGAGATACAAGATCTTTGACAGGGACCTTCTCCTTTAACACGGGCTGGTCACAGAACTAGCTACCTGTGTGCTGTTGGAGCATAGTGGACCCAAGCCTTTCCCCTTCCACCACCTTCCTTCCCCTTCCACCACCTCCCCACCCCTACCCTCTCAGAAGCATCCTGCCCATTGTCAAAGGCATCCAGTACTCTTCCATCAGTGGGTGGCTCTTCTGTGCACGTTTAGGACTTGAGGAAGCTAGAACAAAATAAAATTAAAAAAAAAAATACAAAAGCCATGGAAAACATTGTCTTGCTTTGGGTTACCATAATATGGGTAGGAAAGAGATTACTATTGGTCTGACATTTACCAAGTCAGATAAAAGAATCAGCTGTTCACCCATCTCCCAGAAAGTTTTACAGTATTAAGAATACACGCAATATTTTCTCATAGATTTTTAGTTAGGAGACATTTCTTAAATTATACATATGAAAAAGCTCATTATTAAATTTACTTGTGTATTTGCAACAGACATTGGCATCTCCTTGTTTGAGTTAATCTGTCTTTTGCAGCACCATCCCAGAGAGAGATTCCCCAGTGACTGCCCTGTGTTTTCAATCCTGTGTTGTTGTTTTTTTACCATTGTTCTATGACTTATGGCTGATAATTTGTGTGAAGTTCAGAATTCCAGAAAGCTCAAGGGGGACTAAACCTTCTTATGAGTATATATTATCAGCTATAGGGCTTTAATTGCTAATTGAAATGTGAACACACACACCATCATGTCAACAGAGGGAAGGGAGTGTTTCCCAAGTGAGGCAGCAATGGCTCTGGAAGCAAAGTTTAGGGGAGAAGCTTGGCTGGTCCACGTACAGCTGCCTACCTCCCTGTCCAAAGGATGACCTTGGCATCCCTGTTCCCTTACTTCAACCAAAAAGAGGTACCAAATCTGAGATCTGCGATCTCCTCCCTTACAAATCCTCTGCAGCTACAGGAAATTAATCATGAAGTCCTCACTCAGCAGTTCCTCGCTTTCCTATCCTCTGAGGTCCCCCCTCCCTGCCTCCTGCCTCCTCCCCCACTTGGATGCTGATACACCGCCATGGTTTCCACATTGGAAGGACAGAATACTGTGCAGCGTTGTGCACACATGCTGGATTAGGAATAGAGCCGCCCTAGGGTCACCTTCGTGTAAAAATTGCCAGCTACAAATTAGGGTCCTTAGAGTAGTTGACATAGATACTACTTTCTAGAAGAGAATTAAATTTAAACATTAAGTTTAAAGGATCATACTTCTGCAGGTATCTTTCTTTGAGTGACTGAATGTGACTATTGCATTAGGGTAAATGAATTAAGAAGTGCAAGTGGGATTTACTGTATGTTAGAAAGGAGTTTTGCAGCCAAGACTGCCTTGAATAAAATGTGTTTGCACTGAAAAAAAAAATTTAAATTACTTGGTCTCTGGTTGCTGTAAAGGTCATCCAAGATGGATGTTCTGTTTATATTGTATAGTATTTCATATGAAATAATTACAGTTCATGAAATGTCTTCCCTAATGTTACTGATTTATAACAGCACATTTGTAACATGGTTTTTATCGTGTCAGTGTATCATATTGTAAATGATGATTACTTGTCATGCTTAGTATAATAACTTAAAAGGAAAAAAGGACAGGGATTTTTGTAAGTCTATATTTGAAAGTCCCTCCATATGGTAATATTGTGTCCATGTTGTTTATGTAGTGTTGTGTGAAATATCCATTTTGGATTGTGTTACTTTTTAAGATATTAAATAACATTTGGTTATATGTCTAAGTGGATTTTTTCTTTGGTACTTAAGAGAAAACATCTTAGGTGAGATCAATTTCTTTCTCTCTTCAATTTTAATTTTCCTAACAAATTTTTATTGCAAAAATTTAGCTTTTTCACTAAACCACCACTAAAAATTAGTATTTCTGATCGAAAATTTTTTTCCAAGAATGTTGAAAAATCACATTTTCCGATAGCTATTTGAATTTATAACAGTGTGAGGTATGCATAAAAATTAACTTTTCTATAAGACAGTCTAAAGTAACCTGGGTAGTTTATTTTTCTTTAACGCTCGTATCACAGCTTCTGTCCCCAGGTGAGTGGTCTTCTCTCCAGTAAACACTAGGAGGCTATTAACATAATCCAGTGAAGCCCTTGCATAAGATGAGTTTGGAATGCCTCCACATCTAATTGCCTTCAGAATCTATTATACATTCTTTTGACACTGCTCAGAGGTGGCAAATCTTATCCTTGGAGAATGGACTCCATTTTTTTCAAACCAAAAGGGATTTGCTGTCAAGTAAGCGATTAAGCTGGGAGATGGCACTTTTAGTCAAAGACAATATGCAGCTCTAGAGTAGAGCCTGGTTTTCTTGTAAAGACAATGCCCAGAACAGAGTTCCAAAAACTGTTTTGAGCAATGACAGTTTCATTGAGATAAGTGTGGAAACCGCAAGGTGACAACATTGAAAGATAAGTCTTATTTTAGTTATCTAAATTTGTCTTTAATATTTTTAAACTGTCTCAATACAGATACTTCATTTTTTCAGGCCTGAAGTTAGGAAGAACAAGGATACTGGGAGTATATTGTGAGTTTTACTCTAGGACCAAGACCTTCTGTGCTAAAGGAAAGGTAACTGTATGTTCCTTTAAGAATGATCCAGTGAACTAGACACGTGGAGAAAATGTGGTGACTTAAGAAGAAGATGGAAAGCAGGACAGACTTCTTTGACAGAATGGTCACAGTTCATAAAAATCTTTTCTTTCCAAAGCAAATGGTATGGTTTTAACTTATTTTTAAGTGTTGAGAGTGGTGTTTTTGTTTTTGTTTTTCTTCCATAAGGAAAACCCAAGCAGAATACCCAATACTTACCTCCTACCCTATTGGCAGCTGTGGAATTGAGAGACCTTGAATAATAAAAAGAAGTATTCATCTGACTTGAATAATTCGTTTAACCATAAAATCATATCCCTGTCAAGGGACTACTTGGGTTTAGTGATATTCCTCCTTTTTGGTGGCTCCAGGCTTTCCCTGTAAAGCAAATAGTTCATCATGTACCACATGTAACAAGTGTGTGTGATGAATATTCACATAACACATTGCGCCATGCAGGATTTCAGGAAAATTCAAGGTACCTGCACTCAAGTTAGGCTGGGTATAGTTTTGTTTTTGTTTTTGGTGACACTTATTAAAAGAAGTGCATTAGAAATAGAATTAAGATAATAATTAATAATAATTGATGATAATCATTCTCATTAAGAATGAGAGAGAAATGCAATATGGCAGGTAAGAGAAGTGAGGCCAAAGTAGTTTGCTTGGAATCCAAAGGGCAAAATTGAGCTATTGACATTCAGTGAAGAGCAAATTCTTTTCTTCTTAGGTCCTATCTGGGACTTTAGGGCAAATCTTTTTGACTCAGATGGAGTGAACCCTGAGTTAGCAAAGGCTTGTATTATGTTGGCCATTTACATGGATTGTTTAAGCAGCCCCCAAATTTCATCAAACAAATTCCTCCCAGGTCACCTCCTTTCACTTCTCCTTTGATTCTCTTAGTTTATTGTACGGTTCCATGCATTAATTTTCTGTTCTATTACCTTGGGTTTATGTTATTGTATTAACTCTTTCCTCTACATTTGTTTTTATGCTTTCTTATCTGTTAATGTTTGAACTCATTCCTGGTCTCAAATATTGCTAACTCCAGTTGATGACTAATGTTTTAAATTTCAAATTAATACTACCCTACTTTCTTTGGGTCCACAGGCTACTGTCTTCTCTCAATCTCATTTTTACTCTCCTTTGCATTAAGAAATCTGCCACTAGCTGATTCTTCAAAGGCCTGATGAATCACACACGCTATACTATACATACTATAGTAGTATATCTCTAAGTTGCCAGGGATTCATCAGGCCTTTAATGAATATATATATATATATATATATATTCCACGAATATATAGGAATCTATGAATAGTATATGAATACACTGTCTAAATTGCATTAGACCAAAGATCTCTGTATTCTTATAATGTGCATATGGCAGTGAAACATAAGATGTCATTTGAGAGGATAGTGTTTGAATTGATTTTAATGATGTGTTAAGAAGTTGCTATCTTGGGAAGTTATTTGAACTTTTAATTTTTGTGCTTTAAGCCAGCCCCTGCCATTCCTTCCTATAGGCTATATTGTGGAAGATGTCTTTCCCCCCCAAAAGGGCACATCCTTTGAAGTTAATAAGAGCTCAATGGTTCAATGGTTCTACCATTTAGAATTTCACTCTTGAATGTCTTCCATAAAAATGACACTTCGCCACTTGCTAGTTAGATTGCAAAGGAATTGGTAGGTCTGTCCTACACAGTGCAGCTTCACATCACTTGTCATTATTGATAAGACAAGTGTGACAGATAACTAACAAATCTTAAATGGATCAGAGAAAACAGTTTTCCCCCCTCTTTTTCCCTTCCTGTGTTATCTGATGGGAGTTCACGTGATGAGCTTTGTGAAAAGACATCTGTGCTGAAAGTCAGAGGATTGATACTCAGATTGGGAAAGCGTCAAGATTCTCCAGATAGAGGAATGACCTTAGAAACAGTGCCATTTTCACAGTTACTTCCCTTCCATGTCTCCTTCTGTCTATAAAGTGGATCTAATTAGACAGATTGGGGCCTCCCGTTGACCCCACAGGACGTTGGGCAAATGGGCATATTAGAGGTGATCATTTCTAAAGGACTTTTGCTCTAGCCAATTGGTAGAACTCTCCATATTTAGAGAGACTTCCCTAGGGATTTCAGTAGTCAGCGTATTTTGTGGAGAGCTTATTGAGAGTAAAGAACTTTTATTTCATTTTTTAGACAAAAAATTTTTTTAAATTTTCACACAATTTTACATTTACAGAATTATTGCAAAGATAGTACAGCAGGGGTTCTTCACCTTTTTTGTTCCACGGACCCCTTTGCCAGTCAGATGAAAACCGCGGATCCCTTCTCAGAATGTAGCGGCAGATAGTTTAATGACACTCGACTAGCGTCGGGTCTAACAACTACCGTAATTTCAAAGCACGGATGGGCGTAAGCGATTTTTCGAGATATGCAACAACTGTAATGTGATATGAAGTGAGTACTACTATAATTGATTGCATACATTCATAAGTGAAGGAAATGCTAGATTTCAGTTAGAGGTCAGAGAAAATAAAGATGAGGTCAGAGAAAATAAAGATGAGAAGTTTTTATTTTTCAACTCAAGCTCACGGACCCCCTGAAATCTTTCCACGGACCCCTTGGGGGTCTGTGGACCTCTACTTAAGATCCCCTGTAGTACAGAGTTCTCATATACCCCATAGCCAGTTTCCCCTATTATTAATAACTTAGGTTAATTTGGAACATTTGTCACAGTTAATGAACCAATATTGATACACTGTTATTAATTAAAATCCATATTTTATTCAGTATTTCCCAATGTCCTAATGTCCTTTGTCTGTTCCAGGATTCCACATTCCATTTAGTCGTCATGTCGCCTTACTTCTTGCTTCAGTACTCCTCTGATCTGAGACAGTTTCTCAGACCTTGCCTTGTTTCTGATAACCTTGACAGTTTTAGGGTGTACTGGTTAGGTATTTCATAGAGTGTCCCTAAATTTGGATATGTCTTATGTTTTCCTCATGATTAGACTGGGGTTACGTGTTTTTGGGAGGTGGATCCCAGAGGTAAAGTGCCATTCTGGTCATATATCAGGGATGCATACTGACAAACTGGCTTATCACTGTTGGTGTTGACCTTGATCACCTGGCTTGAGGTAGTGTTTGTCAGTTTTCTTCACTGCAAAGTTACTCTTCCCTCCCACCTTGCATAATCTACTCTTTGGAAGATAGTCACTATGTGCAGCTGGCACTTAAGGAATGGGTGTTATGCTCTACCTCCTTAAGGGCAGAACGGCCACATAAATTATTTGGAATTATTCTGCATGGGAGACGTGTCTGTTCTCCCCAAATTATTTATTTATTCAGTCATTTATATGGACACATGGATATTTATTTTATGCTTTGGGCTATAATCCAATATTACTTTATTTTATAGCCCCAATTTTTCCAACTTTGGTCATTGGGCACTCTTTAAGTAGGCTCTTGTATGCTTTTACATGCCCCCATCAGTGTGGTTTATTTATTTATTTTGGGGGAGGGTGCTTCCTTACTTTCTAGCACTATGAGATGCCCTAGGCACATCTTGAATATTTTCTGCCCCAGTCTTAGAATCAGCCATTCCTCCAAGGAGTGATTCCTTTTATTGGCTGACAGATTAAGGAGATAAATATGTGTGCAGTCACCTGTACACACCCCTATCTATACACTTATCTATAAATATGTCTTTCTGTAACCTTCTGTGTCTATATTAAACTAAAGATGAGCTCATACTGATTCTCCAACTCTAATCCATCACCCACTTGGGTCATTCCAGCCTCCTCTCTCTGCTTATCTTTAACCTCCCATCCCAGCAGTGAGAAATCTGGCTCACAGCATCTGCCATCCATTTGCTTTATTTTTCAATTCCAGTATACATGTATAGTGGTTTGTCCTTTGCATTTTATAAAACAGATTTGAAAAATGTGGATAAACATAGGAGTAAGACTGAAAATTTTCTCAACTGATCCTGCAAGTGTGCCTTACTTCATATGATAGTGCCGTGAAGATCATAAACTTACTTGATCCCAGTGGGATTTTTCTAAAGACTTTTAAGGTTCCAAGGGTAAAGGGGCAGTATAAACTATAAACAATATTAAACAATATTGTTTAATGTATATATTTCCTTATGTTGCACTGTCAGTATTTGGAACAAAAGCAATACGTTGACTTAAGAATAATACACCATATGTTTGGTGAGCCCCTAATTCTTTTTTTCCGTGTCCAATTTCTGCATATCTAAGTCTTAACCATATTTTAAGGTCCAGATCAAGTGATATCTCTTTCACAGGGGCTTCCCTGAACACACCCCTCTACTTCCATTTCCTTAAAAAAGTATGCCTTCTTTTCTTCTCTTACAGCACGACATTTATACTTTCCAACCCTGTCTTCTCATCTTTGGCCTTAAAAGTCAGAACTTCAGACCCCTTCCAAAGTCCATGCCCTCATATAAACAATTTATGCTATATTTGCACTATTTCCTGGATATCCTGGGGGTACCTCCTCTTGTCATTGTTTCTCCATGGCCCTTGTGAACTTTGAAATCTTCAGTATGTTCAGCTGTGCAAAAAATGGCCTCAGTATGACAGCTTCAAGCAGGGTTTCAAAAATGTTGAGTAGTTTACTCAGGTCTTCTAACCCAAGTCTCCTTCCGCTTCTTCCTTTTTGCCTCAGTGTGTCTGCCTTGTAACAAAGGAAACCCAGTAACAAGGGTATGGCTTTGGGAATGTCAAAAAGTTGTTAAAAGACTAAAAGCTGAACGGGAAGCTTTAGGCCCTATTCGTTGTGACTGCACATGCCACAGAGCCTGCTTCCTTTCCTCTCACTCTCCTGGGCTGTGACTCCAGGGAGGAATTGTGCTTCCACACAGCTCTTCTCAAGGTGTGTGCACAACAGAAGGTGGGAGAGGAACTAAAAGAGGTGGTAAGAAGCCATCGAGTTGGTGGGTCAGGAGAGGCTGCTGACAGTGAAAGTGGCAAGCCTTGCCCTGGAATGTGCAGAGTCCATTTATGGAGGGAAGTAAGAGGCTGTGTGTTCTTTGGGACTGCAAGCAGGGAGGGTCTTCCCCAAGGTGTTGGGAGTATTTATGATCACAGTAACAATGTGTTTCCTTTTAACCATATCTTCAATCTAAAGGCCTAAGATGACCTGTTGTTTATGTAAACTTTCCATAAAAGTATAACCAAAAAATTGACTTTCTCCTGATTTAAGTTCCCAACCCCGCCCCTGCCCCCCCATCTTAGCCATATGTTTTTGTTTCTGTGTCTTGTCATTTCTTCCCTCAACCTCCCTCTCTTGCATCTGTGGGATTTTGCCTACAGCTAATTTTTCATTTTAATGTCCTCATTTCTGTCCCCCTAAAGCACACTTTCAAAACAAGTCCAAGAATTTGATTTTTTTGATAACCTTTTTCATATCTTCCTATGACAGTTGCCTCAACTATCACTCATTTTACAGCTGTAATGTGGCTATTTAAAGCTTAGTCAGAGTTCTGCAACTAACAAACTACTTGCTAATAATCTCAAATACTCAGGTGATCTCGGATAAAGCTGCATCTTTGCTTTAGCCTTGTTGTGGGTTGACATAATATCAGAAACCTCCCAAAGCCCTGATTTACCTGAGGTGCTAGGGACTCGTGTATTGGGCTGGATTGCTGGAATAGCATTATTCTCTGTGGCACCAGGGTTCCAACACCGTGATTGCAGTCCTGCCCTGGGGCGTGAGTCGCCATGAACTGGATGACTGCCAAGCCAGGTACGCACTGGGAGATAGGGGAGACGCAGCCCAACTGGTAAATTGAATAGAGCCTTCCAAATCCATACTTCTGGAAAGTCTTGCCACTATGAAAATGCATCTCTTTCTTTTAGTGTTCTGTACATTCCAATTTTTCTAAAATAAGCCGTATGTTACCTCAAAGTCAGAAAATTGTGAAAGAACAACATGTTTAAGAAGATAATAAATGGAAGATAGGTCATAAATTGTGCCTTACACGGATCCTCTGTTTTAATCTTCTCAAGCTCAGCAGTGTTCTTTTCTCCTCCACAATACTTTCTTGCCACTTCACCTCTGATTGAAGCTAAATGTCTGAAGCTTGCAAATTTCTTTCGAGTATGAAAAAAACCTTATTAACATTTGCCAGTTGCAGGTTGATGTGCTTCCTGCTCTCCAGTGCAAAAACATTCTTTTAGTCTCAATAAAGCACAGTCCAGAATTTGCAAATATGAGGTAAGATTAAGAGGGCAAAAACAGGACTAAAGATAAGGGTCATTCCTTCCTTTAGGCAAAGAGTAAAAGCCCATCATATGGGGTTGAAAAATGAATCGCTCCTGGCCAATGTAAACTGGAGCTTAATTTGTCCCCTTATTCTTTAGTACTTCTTCCCTCGTGATTTGTCGCAACTAACTCATTCCCTCTCAGAATCTGAGACGCTTCCCACCATACCCGGAAATCTAGTGTTTTATCAATTAATGCTATGCTTAATTAATCCTCATCATAATTTCTAGTAAATATATGCAAATCACAGGCTTTAAAAATATAACCCCCAAAAGGTAGTTCATTAAGGGAAATGTATTTCTTTAAATTTAGCATCTGGTGTTGTAGAGTATGATTTTGCAGAATTAGATAAATAAATGAGATTCAAATTTGATAGTACCATGAATACTGTTTTTCTAAATTCAAAAGTTAATAATATGCTATTAAGGAATACAGAACCTATGCCAATAGAAAGATTATACCTGTGTATTTTGTAGTACCATTTGGATATTCATATTGATACAATAGATATTTTAAGTAACAAATATTCAGTTCTTTCCTCCCGGCTGCTAGGCATCCTGGTAGGTTCTAGGTATACAAAGTAAAAGACATGATCATTGTCTTCCAGGGAATCCAAATTTAGAAGGGAAGTTCACCCCCGCACAAGGCAAAATAACGATGCAAGCAGGGTAGAAAATGCTCCAGGTACCATGGAAGAGGGCACCTGCCTGGAGCAGATCCTAGCTCCAGAATTTCCTCACCTGCTCATCAACTGTGGGATTTGGCAGCCAACATCACTCATCTCTCCTCTGAGGCTCAGTGTTACTGTCTGTTACAAAAATGGGGATGGATTCTGCCTTCCCTACCGCATAATGATTTCTGTAAGGATTAAATGAGATCCATGAAAACTACACATATTGGGTAAGTTATAAAACCAGTATTGTGTTATTGTGTGAATTCAGGGGGAGACAAAGGTCAGTTTGCACTATTGTGGCAGGGATAGTCTTAGAGGTAGTTGGGATTCGAGATGGGCCTTTAAAGAAGGGTAAGTTATTGGTAAGTACAAAGGGATCTGAAGAATATTCCAGGTGTGAATAACAAAGGATCAACAACATATAAATTTCCCAGCACAAGTTTGCTACAGAACATTAAAAGTGACCATTGGAAGGTGAACTGGTTTGTCATATGTCATTGCTTCATGCCTATGTGTGCAGATGGAGCCGCTTCCTCCCCTTGCCCCCACTTGCAATTATTTTTTTTGTCTGCTTTGCTCACTCCCCTTCAATCATTTTATCAGTCTATTCTATTCTCTCCTTCCTTTTCACATGTACTTATTGTGTGCCCCCGGCCGGATTATAAAGTCCCTGAACTTGGGAACATTCTCCAGGCATATTGTCCCACAGAGCCTGGCAGAGTGGCCAGGTTGTGTGGTGCCGACAGACAGTTCTTCCTTCTTAGTATTAGCGTGGTCCCTAATTTGACAGTCACAGTCCCTTTGCCATTTTATTGGTAGGTTTCAAAGTATCATCCATGAAATAACACACATGTACAGAAAAAGCCAAATGTTTTTGTTGTTTTTGAGGTACCGGGACTAGGGATTGAAACCAGAGCCTCATGTGTGGGAAGCCAGAGCTCAACCACTGAGCCATATCGGCTCCCTTGAGGTGGTTTTTTCGTGTGTATTTTTTTGTTTGTTTGTTTGTTTGTTTTTTTAAGGAGGCACCAAGAATCCAAACCCAGGACCTCCCACCTGGGAGGTGGACACTCAGCTACTTGAGGCACATCCACTCCCCAAATGTATTTTTAAGATTTAGGAAATCCCTATACTTTTGTGATAAGTCACATACCATAGTCATTAATGTAAAGATGCCAGGATCTTGCTACATTTTTGTTTGATTTGAAATGGTTAAAAAGCAGGATGAGTTTCTGAACCCCAAAGCACACTTTTCTGGTTTTTCTCCTATTACTTTGGCTCCTCCCTCTAAGGTCCTCTGTCCACCCCTTGAATTAATGGTGTTTCAGGGTGGGGGATTGTCTTAGGCCTTCTTTCCTTCTATTATCTATGCCCCTTACTTTAGTTTTCATGTCATTAGTTTCATGTCAAAGACTCCCAAAAACTTAAGCTCCAGCCCAAACGTCCACCCCGAGTTTCAGACTGGACATTTCTACTTCCTCAAAACCAATATTTAAAACTAAACTTGCATCTTTCCCATTCCTTTCTGTGTCCCCAGTCTCACTGAAGAATCTCATTAACTATCCAGTGGCCAGAGACTGAAACCCAAGAGTCATCCTTGCCCCTTCCTCTCCTTCACATGCCATGTGGAATCCAAGTGGTTTTCATTTCCCTTCTAAATATCTTTTGACTCAGTCCGGTTCTCTCTCCTCCACATCCTCACCAGGCTAGTTCAGGTTGCTCTTACATCTTGCCTGAATTATTTCAGTAGCCTCTTAATTGATTTTCTGCTTCCTGTTTTTACTGAGCTGTAGCTGGAGGCATCTTTTTCAAATACAAGTTTAATTATGTTACTTCCCTGCTTATGACCTTTCAATGGCCAAAATTAGACCCAACTTTCTTCACTAGTCTTATAAGATCCCTCCTGATCCCTGCCTCCCCCTCCACCAGCCCCTCTCTCTCTCCCTCTCTCTTTCTCCCCTTCCTTCCCATCCCTGGCCTTCCAGTGCTCCAGGCGAGAGCCTTTCCTCAGGCTCTTTGCTGCCTGCAGATGATTTCAAAGACTAGTAACAACTAGATTGCTTTCCCACTCGCCCCTGCACCCATCACAGCCCTCATCACCCTTGAGTCTTTTGGTTTCACCAACCTGGCTGCGAGTCTGGAGAAGGCTATTTATAGACACCCTCATTCCTTCAAGGTTGTGATTCAGGAAGTCTAGAGGGGGCCCCGACAGTCTCCTGAAGATCCATCCTGATACCTCTGCCAGTCCCTCTATAAAAGAAGTAGCTTGAACTTTAATGGTGATTTCTTAAACTAGCCTAAAAGAAGAATCAGAGGACACTTTTCACCTTTTTTTTCCTGCCTCCTCTGCATCATTCTGAAATTGTCACTTCCAAGCTGGGAGGTCTTGGACTCAAGAGAATGCTACTGAGACACGTGTTCAACTACTAACATTTTCCAAGGGCATGGGATCCTTAGAATACTTCCTTCCTACAATTCCAAGAATCCTATTTAACCTGAAGACCACCTCATCCCTAGGTGATTTTAATGACTATGCAGGGATGTTACATTTCTACTGCCTAGAAATAAAATGCTGGCCCTTGGCATCCTCTCACCCAAGCAGAGACCCCTGGAAGCTGTTGCTTCTGGATTCAATGTCACATTCACCTTCTGTAGGGAGAGAAAGCTACACCCAAGGCTTCCCCGTGGCAAACATGGGAAGCAGGTAAGAATATCTTCAGCCACCTTTCTATTCTCTTATCAGTTCTGTTCTGCAGCCTTGTCCATCATGTACAGAAGAAAAGACAACTGTCCTAGGAAAGTTATCCTTTCCAAGGGTATACAGGCTTTACAAGAACATGCAATAGGAGGAAGCTGGTGAACTGAGCCTTCCCCCATAGTTTCATTAGACTCTGTTTATGTGTCTTTCTGCCCGAGTAAGTCTGTTACAAGCTTCTTGAGGGAGGGCCTGTGCCTTAGTCATCTTGGTATTTTCTGTACAGACACAGAAGTAGGTGAATGAATGAATGAAGGTGGTAAAAAAGAAAGGCTTTTTTTTTTTCTTCCAGGATGTAGTTTATTGGTGGGCACAGGTTGGGTGGCAGTGCTGGCAAGCTTTCCTGAGTGCGAGGTCCACCACTTGCCTAAGGCGCCCCGACTGGGGATGACAATCCAGGATGACGCACTTCTTAGCCATCATATCTTCAAATTTGCCGGCATTAAACTTGGCAAAGCCCCACCTCCTGAAGGTGTGGATTTTCTGGCAGGCAGGAAACTTGAACTTTTCTTGCACGTTTTGAGCAGAGTGACCTGCGATGATGTCCTAGATCTATAAAAATCAGGACGATGTCCTGGCTCTCATTTTTTGTTTTGTTTTGTTTTAAAGTTTGAATGGCTAAATGAAGAGCCTATGAAATAGAAGTACATTCTCTCAAGAATCTTCTAAGAAGAATCTCATGGCTGTGGTAGTGATATACCCTGCAGGGAGGGGGGCATTCTTATCAGTAATTTTTCCTTTAAAGTATTTTAAATAGAACGTATTTGTTCCATTTGTATATTTGAAAAATAATAAGTAAAATTAGAATTTTGGTAGTATTAGGCTTATAGTACAAATCTATCCTGAACTAGTCTTGTCTTTGAACTGCTGACCCTTGTACCACCTTACCACTGGATTCGGCTTGGTCTGAGAGAGTCCAGCATACATGCATTACATTCCCACCTACCAGCAGAACAGGTGCAGGCTTAGAAAAGAAGGGGAAGAATTTAGGGAGCTGCCAATAGGCGGGGAACAGGTAAACTTTTGGAATGTCTAGTCTGTTTTGCCTCACTGATAACATTTTTTTTTTCTGATTAAAAACGACTATATGTTTATTACAGGAAACCTGAAAATTATAGGCAAGCTGAAAAGAAGAAGACAAGAATTGACCATCTTCACATCACCCAAAGATGAGCACATGTAATATTTTGATATACTGTATTTCCTCTTAAGATTTTTGTATTTTTGAAACAAATTTGGGACCATACAGTCCAAAACTATTTTGCAATCTGCCTTTTCCGCCATAGTTACTGTGATGGTGAGGCTAATGTGTCAACTTGGCCAGGTAATTGTGCCCAGTTGTTTTGGTCAAGCAAGCACTGGGCTAATTGTAATACATTTATGGACATTAATACAATTAGCACTGGGCTAATTGTAATACATTAAGGACATTTATGGACTTTAGGCACCAGTGAGTTTACTGCATGGATGACTGATTACATCTGCATCAATCAGGGAGATTGCCATCAGCAGTGGGTGGGTGACGCTTGCTTTATCCAATCAGTTGAATGCCTTAAAAGGGGAAGTGATTTCAGCATTCAGGGAG
>JAQZBX010032169.1:0-25931 GCA_029593785.1 Cabassous unicinctus | reverse complement strand
ATAAATCTTAAAAAAAAAAAAAAAAAAGATGTCTGGGGAAGAGGTATGTGGATAGAACTTTCTGAGTGGGCAAAAAACCTGAAGACATTTGTGTCCCATGTGAATGCTCACCAGAGGGTAACTTCAGCAGAGGAAGATTTTAATAATCAAGTGGATAAGATGACCCACTCTGGCTAATGCTCAGCCTCTTTCCCCAGCCACTCCTGTCATTGCCCAATGGGCTCATAAACAAAGTGGCCATGGAGGTAGGGATGGAGGTTATACATGGGCTCAGCAACATGGACTTCCCCTCACCAAGGCTGACTTGGCTGCAGCCACTGCTGAGTGCCCAATCTGCCAGCAGCAGAGACCCACACTCAGCCCCCAATATGGCACCATTCCCCAAAGTGACCAGCCTGCTACCTGGTGGCAGGTTGATTACATTGGACCACTTCCATCATGGGAGGGACAGCGATTTGTTCTGAGATAGACATATACTCCAGATATGGGTTTGCCTTCCTTACATGCAATGCTTCTTCCAAAACTACCATCCATGGACTTATTAAATGTCTTAACCACCACCATGGCATTTCACACAGCATTGCTTTGATCAAGGAACCCATTTCACAGCAAATGATGAACAGTAATGGGCACATGCTCATGGAATTCACTGGTCTTACCATGTTCCCCATCACCCTGAAGCAGCTGGATTGATAGAACAGTGGAATGGCCTTTTGAAGACTCAATTATGGTGCCAACTAGGTGGCAATACCTTGCAGGGCTGGGCAATGTTCTCCATGAGGCTGTGTATGCTCCGAATCAGCGTCCTCTCTATGGTGCTGTTTCTCCCATAGCCAGGACTCATGGGTCCAGGAATCACAGCATGAAAATGGGAGTGGCACCACTCACTATTACTCCTAGTGACCTACTAGGAAAATTTTTGCTTCCTGTCCCTGCATCCCGAAGCTCTGCTAGTCTTCAGGTCTTAGTTTCAAAAGGAGGAGTGCTGCCACCAGGAAACACAATGATTCCATTGAACTGGAAGTTAAGACTGCCACCTGGCCACTTTGGGCTCCTCATGCCTCTGAATCAATAGGCAGAGAAGGGAATTGCTATATGGGCTGGGGTGATTGATCCTGACTATCAAAGGGAACTAGGGCTACAGCTACGCAATGGAGGTAAAGAAGAGTTTGCCTGGAATACGGGAGACCCCCTAGGGCATTTCTTGGTATTACCAAGCCCTGTGATTAAAGTCAATGAAAAACTGCAACAACCCAGTCTGGGCAATGCTAACAATGGCCCAGAATATTCAGGAATGAAGGTTTGGGTCACCCCACCAGGCAAAAAACCTCCTGAGCTGAGGGTAAAGGGAACATGGAATGGGCAGTGAAAAATGTGAACGTCAACCACATGACCAGTTACAGAAACGAGAACTATAATGGTCATGAATATTTCTTCCTTATTTTGTTGCTTTTATATGTACACAAAACAAATATCTTTGTTTTCTTTCATATCTTTTCCCCTTATCATATGACTGAAGTTATAGTAATTTCATGTCATAGTATTTAAGGATGTCAAGTTTAAGAGTGAATATTACTCAAGGACTTGCACCCTATTCTGGAGGGCTTTAGTGCATTTCCAGTTGTACACGGGACAGTTGAGTATTGTTAGGTAAAAAAATATGTATGTCTGTTATTGTTTTTATTTAGAGATTAAGCATAGTTTAAGGTGATATGTATGGCTGCCAAGTTGAAAAGGGGGGAACTGTGAGGGTGAGGGTAATGTGTCAGCTCGGCCAGGTCATAGTGCCCAGTTGTTTGGTCAAGCAAGCACGGGGCTAATCATAATACAAGGATATTTCATGGACTTTAATCATCAATGAGTTGATTGCATAGATGGCTGGTTACATCTACAATCAACTTAGGAGATTGCCTTCAGCAAAAAGTGACGTCTCATCCAATCAGTTGAAGGCCTTAAAGGAGAAGTGATTTCCGCCTTCAGAGAGAGAATTCCCATCTCTACCTCAGGCAGCCACTGTCTCCTGGGGCAGTCATCAAGGGCTTTCATATGAGTCCCTGGCTTGCAGCCTGCCCTGCGGAACTTGGACTTGTGCAAGTTCCTCATAGTCACATGAAAAAATTTTATAAAATCTCATACTATTTAAGACATCTCCTTTTGGTTCTGTTTCCCTAGAGAACCCTGGTTAATACAGCTTCCTTAAACAATGGGAATTTTTTCACTTAAGGTTAGAGTCCAGAAAAATGTTCTAATCAAGGCATCATTAGGGCAATGCTTTCTTCCCAAAGACCAGCTGCCGGTGAAACTTGGCTCCTCTGCCCTGTGTCAAGGCGCATGGCAATCTTTGCTGGTCTTCCCCTTCTCTTCCGGATTTCTTTGCTTCCAGCTTCTTGCTTCCTGGGCTTTTTCCCTCTCCCTCTGTATTCATTCCATTTATAAAATACTCCAGTAAGAGGATTAAGACCCTTCCTGAATGAAGTAGGTCACACCTTAACTGAAGTATCTTCATCAAAAGATCCTATTTACAATGGCTCCACACCCACAGGGATGAATTAGATTTAAGAACATGTTTTCCTGGGGTATATACAGCTTCAAATCAACACACTCTACCCTCTGGATCCCAAGAAGACATGTTCTTTCTATATGTGAAATGCACTCATTTGTTAATGTGGTTTATTATGTTGATTGATTTTCTTGGGTTGAACCACCTTTGCATACCAGGAATAAAACCCACTTAAGCGTGGTGTAAAATTTTTTAATATGATGTTGGATTCGATTGGCAAGTATTTCATTGAGAATGTCTGCATATATATTCATTAGAGAGATTGGTCTGTAATTTTCTTTTTTTGTAGTGCCTTTATCTGGCTTTGCTATTAGGGTGATGTTGGCTCCATAAAACATGTTGGGTAATTTTCCTTCCTCCTCAATTTTTTTGCAAGAGTTTAAAAAGGATTGGTATTAATTCTTCTAGAAATATTTGGTAGAATTCACCTGTGAAGCCATCTGGTCCTGGACTTCTCTTTACTCTTTACTCATGATTGGTTTGTTGAGTTCTTGTATTTCTTGTATAGTTAATGTAGGTTGCTTTTACATTTCTCACAGGAGCTTTAAGGACATGATTTTCTGGGGTACATACAGTTTCAAACCCACACATTCCAAGAAAATTTAACTCCAATTCTGTTCAAACTCTTCCAAAATATTGAAGAGGAAGAAACACTCTCTAATCAATTCTATGAGGACAACATCACCCTCATGCCAAAAGCAGATAAAGATACCACAAAAAAGAGAAAACTACAGACCAATGTCTCTTGTGAATATAGAAGAAAAAATCCTCAACAAAATACTAGCAAACCAAATCTGTCAGCACATTATAAAAGAATTATACACCATGATCAAGTGGGATTTATCCCTGGTATGCAAGGGTGGTTCAACATAAGAAAATCAACTAATGTAATACACCACATTAACAGAATGAAGGGGAAAAAACACATGATCATCTCAATTGATGCAGAAAAGGCATTTAACAAAATCCAGCATCCTTTCCTGATAAAAACTCTGTGAAAGATAAGAATAGAAGGAAATGTCCTCAACATGATAAAAGGCATATAGGAAAAACCCACAACAAACATCGTATTCAATGGGAAGAGTTTGAAAGCTTTCTCTCTAAGATCTAGAACAAGACAAGGATGTCCACTGTCACCACTGTTGTTCAACATTGTACTAGAAATTCTAGCTAGAACAATTAGGCAAGATAAAGAAATAAAGACATCCAAATTGGAAAAGAGGAAGTAAAACTCTCATTATTCACAGATGACATGATCCTATATTTAGAAAATTCCAATATATTTACAGCAAAGTTACTAGAGCTAATAAATGAGTTCAGCAAAGTGGCAGGATACAAGATCAATGTGCAAAAATCAGTAGTGTTTTTATATGCTAGTCATGAACAATCTGAGGTGTAAATCAAGAAAAAAATTCCATTTACAATACAACAAAAAGACTTAAATATCCAGGAATTAATTTAACCAGGGATATAAAGGACGTGTATTCAGAAAACTACAAAACGCTGCTAAAGAAATCAAAGAAGACCTAAACAAATGGATGGACATTCCATGTTAATGGATTGGAAAAATAAATATGAAGATGTCAACTTTATCCAAACTGATTTATAGATTCAACACAATCCCAATCAAAATTCCAACAACCTACTTTACAGAAATAGAAATCAATTACCAAACTTATTTGGATGGGAAAGGGATCCTGAATAGCCAAAAACATCCTAAAAAAGAAGAGTGAAGTTGGAGGACACACACTTCCTGACCTTGAAGCATATTACAAAGCTACAGTAGTCAAAACACATGGAATTGGCATAAAGATAGACACCTTGATCAATTGACTTGAACTGAGAGTTCAGAAATAGCCCTTCACTTCCACAGTCAATTGATTTTTGATAAGTCTACCAAGTCCACTTTACTGGAACAGAACAGTCTCTTCAACAAATGGTGCTGGGAGAACTGAATATCCATAACCAAAAGAATGAAAGAGGACCCCTGTCTCACTCCCTATACAAGAATCAACTCAAAATGGATCAAAGACCTAAACATAAAAGCCAGGACCATAAAACTCCTAGAAGATAATGTAAAGAAACATCTTCAAGATCTTTTGGTCGGAGAGGTTCTCTTATACCTTACACCTAAAGGATGAGCAACAAAAGAAAAAACAGATAAATGGGACCTCCTCAGAATTAAACACTTCTGCACCCCAAAGGACTTTGTGAAAAAGGTAAAAAGGCAGCCTACTCAATGAAAGAAAATATTTAGAAATCACACATCCAACAAGGGTCTAATATCCATGAGCTATAAAGAGATCCTACAACCCAACAATAAAAGACAAACAACCTGACTTTAAAAATGGGCAAAAGACTTGAATAGACATTTTTCTAAAGAAGAAATACAAATGACAAAAAACAAACAAACAAACAAAAACAACATAAAAAAATGTTCAACATCATTGACTATTAAGGAAATGCAAATCAAAACTACAATGAGATATCATTTCATACCTATCAGAATGGCCACTATTAAAAAGACAGAGAACTACAAGTGTTGGAGAGGATGTGGAGAGATAGGAACCTTATTCACTGTTGGTGGGAATGTAGAATGGTATAGCCACTGTGGAGGACTGTTTGGCAGTTCCTAAGGAAGTTAGATATAGATCTGCCATGTGACCTGACAATACCACTACTAGGCATATACCCAGAAAGAACTGAGAGCAGTGACACAGACATCTGCACACTAATGTTTGTAGCAGCATTATTCATAACTGCCAAAAGATAGAAACAACCCAGGTGTCCATCAACTGATGATGGAATATTATTCAGCTGTAAGAAGAAATGAAGTCGTGAAGCATATGACAACATGGATGAACCTGGAGGACATTATGCTGAATGAGGCAAGCCAGGTACAGAAGGACAAATATTGTATAATTTCGCTATTATGAACTGAATAAAATGAGCAAACTTGTGGAGTTAATAGCTAGAATATAAGTCACCAGAAAATAGAATGAGGTTAGAAAATGGAAAGCTGAGGTTTAATCTGTGTTGAATTGGTAAAAAGGTTGTTTGTAAATGAATAGAAATGGTGAAATCACATGTGGCAGTTTAAAATTATTTTATGAATCCCAAAAAGAGAAATATTGTGTTTATAAACTAATCTATTTCTCTGGGTATGACACCCTGTGATTGCATTGAATTCAACTGAGGGGCCTCTGATTAGATTACTTGATGAGATTGCTTCAGGGCTTTTGATTGGACTACATCAGTGAGGCATGACTCAGGGTGAGTCCCCACCCCCTGCTGGATCTGATATAAACGGACACACAGAGAAAGACTTCCTCAGAAAGACGCAGAAAAGGGGAGCTGCTCTGTTTGATCCTGCCATGAAGGACAGGGGCCTATAGGATCGCTTAAGCATGAAGCCCCAAGAGGCTGGGCCCATGGAGCAGCTCAGGAGGAGACAGTGAGCTGGGATGGGCGGCCTCTTGCTTCACCATGTGGCAGCATGCCTGGATGGCCAGTAGGCGACTTTGGTGAGACAGTGCCTCTGCTGATGCCTCGATTTGGACTTTTCACTGCCTTGGAACTGTGTGCTCTTACACTAAATAAATCCCCTTTATAAAAAGCCATCCCATTTCTGGTACTTTGCATCAGCACCCCTTTTGGCAAAAAAACCCCACAAAAAACAGCACAGTGCTATATTTGGGTATGAGAGTGGTTGAAAGGGAAAATCTAAGGATGTGTATATCACTAAAAGGAAAGCTTAAAAATGAAACATGGGGCTGTATAGCATAGCAAACCCTCCTGTGAGAAATGAGCATGGTTAATAGTGCATATATAAGAATGTTTTTTTCTGAAGCAGAACGAATGTATCTTAATGTTACAAGATGTTAATATCAGCATGGTATTTGAGCAAAAATACAACCAAAGCAAACTATGGATAATAGTGTATAGTAATATATTAATAACTCTCCATTAATGGTAAAAAAAAAAGTATGCTAAGTGAAAGAAACTGGACAAAAAATAGTACATGTTTGACTCCATCTATATAAATGTAAATACAAAAAAATTATGGGGCTGGAAATAGCTCAGCAGTTAAGCAGGAGAAGGATAGAAAGATTAAGAGTCCACTACTAAGAGGCAGGGTTTGTTTGTTTTTGCTTATTTGTTTTTGTTTTTTTATCTTTCTTCATCTTTCTTTTGTGCATGTGTGGAGTAATGAAAATGCTCTACCGCTGATTGAAGTGATGATGGCATGTGAATTCTGAACCTGTTAAAAGCTCAACACAACCTAAGAGAGGAAGGAATTCTAGGCTGGGGCCCAGAACTCATAGATGGGTCAGAGGCCAAGCTGGAGACAGGGTGACCCATGTAGAATGAAGGATTTCTACAATTTGAACTAGAAAAGTGGCTCAGCAGCAGCCGGCTTTTGGGAAACTGCAGTAAACTAGTAGAAGGCAGACCTGCTGGGGACGGGTCCAAACTTTACAAGGAAAAAGATGCAGTGAAAAATCGAGTTTCGTTCAACACAAACTTCACTGGAATACTTAGTGCTCAGCGGTTTCCTGACTCTTAGAGCACAAGGAATTGTGTTTACACAATGGTCTGCATGTGGATTTGTATCAAGAGACTACCTGGAAAAATGCCGCCCCAAGGCTCTGTCTAACCCAGGCAGACCATGTCAACGGCTATTAGTGTGCAAAGAGTCCGTCAAGACTGAAGAAGTACAGAACAGGGGCTTGTGAAGATAGAGAGCCCTGGAGCCAAGCCCCGGGTGCCGCCACCTAGAGACGAGCTATCCTGGGGCACAAATCCCCTCGTCTGTGGACCTGGGAAACCTAGAGAACAAGTTAGTTATCTGCTTCCAATATACAAAGGAGGGACAGGGATAGGATAAATATTCCCATTCCAGAAGGGAGAAATTGGAAGGAAAGGGGTCACAGGGCCCAACAATTCCAAAACCCTGCAGGGCAAACTCCATTAGATTTCAAGGTCTTAGAGGCATCTATGGAATGATGTTTTGTCCTCTGGGTCTGATGGAGCAGCAGCCCCACCCCTTCCCAGGGCTTGTGCAGTGACCATGCTCTCCCCAAACACTGGGGTAAAGGTTCCACCCTCCACAAACATCCGGGTGGAGGCCAGACTCTCGTCTATCCCCAGGGCATAGGCTCCACCCTGTCTGAAGACTAGGGCAGCAGCACTTTCCCCCACCCCCCACCCCCCGACCCCCAACAAGAGGGTGGTGGGCCTGTCCCTCCATGCTCTGGGGCAGACTCACCCTTTCCCCACACAGGGTGGGCCCACTCTCCTGGCTTGAGAAGATGTCTTCGCTCCAGACCTCAGCTTCCATGGTTCTGCCCTTGAAGTCCAGGCTGGCAGTGGTTCCATTCACACAAATCTCGCAAAAAAAACCTTGTTGGCCTTGCATGTAGTACACAGGGGTCCACGCCACAAGACAAAAGAACTTTCCACAGATCCTTTCTGGTAACTGCATTTTCAGCTTGCACGGAAATGGCCGGCTGGTTCCATGTTCAGTTGAGCCCTCACATGGGGCACTATTCTCTGGGGACTCACTTTCTGGAAGCTCAGAGTTTTCTGAACCATCAATTTCTGGTTTCCTTGTGCCCAGGAGTTCAGTTCTCACCTTATCCTCTTCCTCTCACACTTTACTATAAACTGCCAGGAAAAACAAGGCAGAACTTTCCACACTTAGCTTGAAAATCTCCTCAGTTAAATATTCAAGCTTGCCACTCTGAAATTCTGCCTTCCATCTGACACCAGAACTCAATTTCAAGTTCTCTGCCACTTGAAAAGAAGAGTCACCTTTCCTCCTCTTTCCAATGACGCATTCATCATTTCCATCTAAGGCCTCCTCAGAAGTGCCTTCATACCCATATTTCTACCAACAGTTTCTTCAAAGCAATCTAGGCCTTTTCTATCAAGCACCTCACAAGTCTTCCTGCTTCTATTTATTAACCAATTCCACAGCCAGTTCTACATTTTTGGTATTTGCAATAGTAGGACCCCACTCTCAGTACCAAAATCTGTTTTAGTTTCCTAGGCTGCTCAAAGCAGATATCATGAAACAGGGTGGCTTATACAACAAGGAAATAAGTCCAGGAAAATGTCCAAATCAAGGCAATACTTTCTCCCTGAAGACCAGCTGCCAACATCCTGGGCTCCTCTACCACATGGCAAGGCACATGGTGGCATCTACTGGTCTCTCCCCTCTTTCAGATTTCATGGCTTTCAGCTTCTTGTTTCTGTGGCACGCTCTCTCTCTCTTTCTCTCCTTCTCTCCCTTTCTCCATTCCATTTATAAAGGACTCTAGTAAGAGGACTAAGACTCTTTCTGAATGAGGGGGGTCACACCTTAACTAAGGCAGCCTCATCAAAAGGTCCTACTTACAATGGGTTTGCAACCACAGGAAGAGGTTAGATTTAAGAACATGTTTTTCCAGGTATGTACAGCTTTCAAACCGCACATGCTTGTTAGTTGTTTTGGAGTTCCCTTGTTTACAGGAGTTTGAACAGGAGTTTCCCAGGAGACAGACATCCCTCTCCCAGGTGTTTAAAGCAGGCAGGCCTTTGCCCCAGACTGTCCACCTTTGTGGAGTCTTGCACTCCTTTTGTTGTCTCAAGCTGCTTTTGCCTGGAGGGCAAATTCTGGGAGGGGGGCACACCAAAGAGGAGTTTCCCAAGTCAGTCTTTCCCAACTGAAACAGGACCAGGGCCCCACGAAGGAGGGACAGATTGGCCTCACAGTGCCCTGGGGATCAAGAACGGCACCTAGAGCTTCCTCCATGGCTCCCCAAAGCTGTGTTTTCCAGGCCTTCCCAGCAAAGGCAGCCCTTCAATGAACTGCCCCTCATCCCTGAGGAAGCACAGCTTCTGGGAGTCTCCGCTGCCTCTGCCTTTTTCCAGGGCCAGTTAAAACAATGGTCGCCCTCAGAGCCAGGCGGCCAGCAATCTAAAGCCACCAATCAAAAGCCATGATCAGCGATCAGTCATGCCTCCCCCTGGTCATGTCCCTTCCTGTCACTAGCGAGCTGGCCAGGGGCTGCACACCATGTGGCCTGCTGTGGGCTGGGGGTGTGTGCTGAAAACCACCCCACAGAGAGAGCAGTTTACTGGTCTTTACTGTAATTTACCAGCTTCTTCCTCCCGCTCCTCCCTGGATGCTGCACAGTTCTGGCCTCTGGAGTTTCAAAGTAGTTGTTTGAGACCATCCAGCCTGTCTGATAGTTGTTCTTGTGGAAGGACTGAGTCTCGGGGCTCCCTACTCCACCATCTTCCCACAGTACCTCTCTGAAAAGTAGTTCTTATTACACAGAAAAAATAAAAGGAACAGAATAAAACTTATAAAAAATGCAAACTGACCTCCTCAGAGAGATTATAAAGAATATTACATCCATAAAACAAGAACTAGCTGCTGTGGGAAAGTACCTAGAAACAGAAATTTTAAAAAAAAAAAAAATAGGCCCTGAATTATATACTTGAAAGTGGTTAAAATGGGAAATTTTATGTTGTATATATGTTACCACAAGAAAAACTAAGAAAACTAAAAATAGGACTAAGTAGCAGAACTGACCAGCTGGAGGCCAAATTGACAACTGGAAAACAAAATCAAGAAGAAATAGAAAACAGAAAAGTTATGTTACATAAAGGGAAAATACAGATGAGAAGGTCAAGTTCCATCTAGTAGAAACAGAGACAATGTTGAAAGGGAAACAATGACAGGATTTGGCAGCAGCCTCCCCCACAATGGAGAGGTTCCCGCGAGTATATGGAAAAAGTGTTTCATGTACTGCGGTGCAAGAGAGCCTTTGCAGAATGCTGCCTGGGATCCAGAACTGAGATGCCTTCTCAGTTCACTGCTGGGAACGCTTTAAAACAGTTTCTGTGAATGTGCTTACTAGGTAAATGATGTGGCAGCAATAGGAAAAGGAAAGGCAGCGTGTTTTTATGACATGAAAATTGGGTTTAAAAGATAGCTTTTCATCACTGAAGAACTTTTACCATTTAAATATAAGAAATATCATTTCATTTCCAAGAGGGTTAGAAAGGGCTTTTAAAATTCATAAATATATATTTTTAAATGTTTAGTGCTTCAAATGAAATAAGAAGGAACAGGGGCTGTAACTCAGGATAAGGGACCAAAAAGGAAGAAAAGAGAAACCGACTGTCTTAGTTTGCCAAAAGCCGCCAATGCAAAAATACCAGAAATGGGTTGGTTTTTATAAAGGGAGTTTATTCGGGATAAAAGCTCACAGTTCCGAGGCTGTGAAAATGTCCAAGTCAAGGCATCCTCAGAGATGCTTTCTCCCCAGAGGCGGGCTTGCTGGCACATCCTGGAGTCCTGCCACCAGGTGGGGCGAGATGGCAGGTCTGCACTCCACATTCTCCTGGAGCTCCGCTGTGGGCCACCAGGCATCTCTCCCTGGGCCTCGTCTCCCTGAGCCTCTCGAGACTTCTCTGCCTTTCTGCAGCTGTAGGCGAACCTGGAGCCCTGTCTCTCACACGGCAGGGTCAGAATGGCAGAGACCCCTTTCTCTGCGTGTCTTCTCAGTTTATGTAAGACCCAGCAAGAGGGCAGACACCCAACCTGGATCACGCCTCAGTGGTGTAGTCCAATCAAAAGCCCCAAAGAGATCTAATTGAAAGTGATCTAATAAAGGTGCCTTAACTGCATCTAATGCAATCAAAGGGCCCCACACCCGCAGGAATGGATTAGTTCAAGAACATCATCTTTTCTGGGATTCACAAAATTCAAACTGTCACACCAGCTACAGCTACAGCTACAGCTACAGTAAATGCGTAGAAATCCATGCCGCAGACCAGCTGTTCCCCAGGCTGCTTCTTCCAAGGCCCACGTGTTGTGTGCATGAGGTGAGTGTGTGGTTTTCTTCCAAGTCTTCTTTGGGGCTGTGGGAAGCAGGAGGAAGGCTCTGGGTTATGCACGGTTCCCAAGGCGAGCTGTGGCCCTGGCCCTGCACTCTGAACACTGGTACTCCAAAGCAAGTGTTTAACGTGCCCTCCCTGTATGGCATGCATTTCATCAGCTAGGGGAGCCCCACGCACACAATCATCTCAGCTAATAAATGTGGAAGGAACGGTAGGGTTAGGAAAACCACCGTTTTGTAGGCCGTCACGATGTAACTGATTCAGGCAAGAATCATCCATGGATGACGGAGGGATCTGGCTGTCTCCACCTTAGCATTCCTAAACGTGGCGCGTTGAATTCTGTACCCCCAGTGAAGGGCGTGTTCTTTCTCTTTATCTGTGCTCCCGCGGGTGTGAACTCATGTATAAACAGGTCCTATTGAAGATGCTATTTCTAACTTCAGTGAGGGCCAATTGAATTGGAGTGGGCTTAGCACATATTGCTAGAGCTCTTTACAAGCACAAGAAATCCAGAAGTCAGAGAAAGCCACAAGGAGGAACCCAAAGCCACAAGTCAGTGGAAGCCAGAAGCGCAGCCTTGAGGAGAAAGAGAGAGGTCTCCGTGTAGACGGGGCGGAGAGGCAAGCCAGGACCCCCAGGGCGACGGCCAGCCAGCACCAGAACGCAGCAGGCTTTGGGGAGCAAGCATTTCCTTGCCAGGCCCTGGGTTTTGGACTTACAGCTTTCAAAACCATGAGCCCATAAACTCCTGTGGTAAAGTCAACCCATTGTGTGGTATTTGTCAGAGCAGCCAGAAAAGTGAGGGGTTAAGAGATCAGCCAGACAATGTGAACAGCCTGCACAGGCAGCCTTGAAGAGAAGCTGACCTGAAACTGATCAGCCTCCCACAGGGTTAGCGTCCACTACCAGAAGTACAGGTAACAGGGGAGCCAAGAGGACGGCAACAGAAATCCAGAAGGGAGCACACTCCATGGGGCAGGTGACCCCACAGGGCCAGAGAGGAGCGGGCGAAGCTCTCGATTCCTCTTGGAACCCGTGCTGGTCCCAGGGTCAGGCTCTCCAGGTCTTTTAAAACCACTTTTAAGGCAATTGAGGAAATTTGTTCATGGATTGGAAACTGGGTAACACTGGGACCTTCTGCTAATTTTACAACAATGGCATCGCCTTGTGGTTATATAAGAAGACACCACATGCATTGAAATGAAATGACAGTTTACATGCACTTGGGAACGCTGGGCAGAGTTGTTACTGGGTGTGGTTTCCAGGTTCTTGGCTACATCGTGAGAAAGAAAGAATTCAAAGGCACACCACAAATTAAGCAAGCAAGCAGAGAGTTTATTGCAAAGTGAAAGAAGTGAAAGTAAACATTCAGGATATGAGTGGGGGCCGGCCTCTTACGGGAGGCACTCCCAGTGACTTGGGGCTGTGGTTTAAGCAGGGATGAACCGGGAGGGTCTTCCTGCCTTGTGGCTTCAGTTGGTAGGGAAGGGGTTAGGGTCAGTTTGTTCTGTTCCTACAGATTGGGCAGAGCAAGACGTAATTACTTGTTTGCACCAGATGTTCTGTGCAAGACGTTTAATGTTGCAAGAGGCTCCCTGAGTTCTGCCCACAGTGCTTTTTGTTGCCTCTGAGATGTTTGTGCTCCCGGCCCCCACTTCCCCTTCTCCCAGTTCCCTATACTGACCTGCCTCAGCGTCATGAAAGACAGTGACGGATAAAACAATAGGGAGCACGTCGTGGCCACTCTCAAATCTGTGTGAACACTCACTACTTCATTTATCTACTTTTGGGTGCACTTTGAATTTTTAAAAATTTAAATTAAAAAAACATGAATCATCTTGATACAGAGCAAAAGTGAGTTCTCTTGCCCAATGCACTTCACTAATGACCATTTCCTGAGACATCTGGGTTTCAAAGAGAGGAAGAGTTTATTTGCTTGCTCATAGCAGAGGACAGTGGCCCTAAGGGCCTAAAAACTGCCTCCTGGAACTGCAGGAATACCCAGGCTGAGCAGGTTAGCTAATGAGCAATTGGAGTGAGGTTGATTCCGGTTCTTGCACTAATAAACATTAAGGGGCTGAACAAGATGGGGGTGGGTACAGAGTTATTCCAACAAGACAATCGTTATCAGAGAGCAGGTCACCTGGGGATGGGGGGCATACAGAAAGGGGCTCAGTTACCAGGGTTTTCTTATGGATTTCTGCAGAGGAGGGCGGAGCGGTGACCATTTCAAAGGAAATGTCCCTGTGCAAGGGTTAAGACTAGTTTGGCAGAACCATCGACACGATGAGGCCAGCTTAGAATGCCCATCCCAGGAGCAGGATACGCGAGGGTGCGGCCAGTCTGGCGGGACCCAGCCAGGATTGGCGGGACCACTCCAGCCAATTTCAGGAATTCCAGGAATTAACTTGTGGCTAGCCTAGAAGACCCTGGGAAAGAGAGGGAAAGCATCTGTATAGCAAGTCAGGAATAATGATCATTTGTTAATTCTAAACTCTCCGTCACAGTCTTCAAACTTTTGGTAATCTAAACAAGGAAATAGCACCAGTCTCCAAAGCTGTTTAGGAACCCAAACCAGACCAGCGGCAGCGCCAGGTCTTTCCCGCGCTTCCGAGGCCCGCCCCGCCCCCGGCCTATCCCGCGCCGCGTCGCCTGCGAGCCCCGCCCCTCGCCTGGCCTCGGCCTATCCCGCGCCTCGCTGCTCACGATTCCCGCTCCCAACCTCGTCCCTGGCCTGTCTTGCGCTGCCAGGCCCCGCCCCCGGCTCTCGAGTCCCGCCCCCGGCCTATCCCGCGTGGCGCAGCCGGGCTCAGGAGTCCCACCTCGCTGTCGCCCGGCGTTTCCCGCGCCGAGCACGAGCCCCGCCCCCGGCCTATCCCGAGCCGCGCCGCGCCTTAGTCCCGCCCCCATCCCCGCCTCCGGCCTATCCGAGCCTCGCCGCGCCGGGGGGGGGGGGTGTCGGCGCGCGGCTGTGACGTCACGGGCAGGCGCAGTGGCGCGCGCGCCCGGCCGATCTGCGTCGCTGCCGGCCCGGCGGCCATGCCCAAGCGGGGCTGCCCCTTTGCGGATGCGGCCCCACTGCAGCTCAAGGTCCGCGTGGGCCCGAAGGAGCTGAGCCGCGGCGTGTGCGCCGAGCGCTACTCTCGGGAGATCTTCGGTGAGCGCCGGCGGGCGCCGGGGCCTTCGGGCCGGGAGGGGGCGCCGCTCGCCACCGCGGCCCCTGCCTGGAGCCGGCGGCCTGCGCCCCCTCGACAAGCCCGGGGTCCGCGCGCCGCCCCGTGCAGGGTGGTCCCCGGGGACTCGCCAGCCCGGGGCCCGGCGGGGCCTGAGGCACCGACGAGCGCAGGGGCCGCTTCTGAGGCCAGAGGCACCTGCGGCGCCCCCAGTCCCCCATCCGGGCGCGGGCTCGGGGCTCCCGGCAGGGTCCGGCTCCCGGGCTCCGCGTGCCCAGGCTGCTGCGCGGGCACATAGGCCTCCTGGAGAGCAGCTTGAGTGGGAATCGGCCGGGCGGAGAGGGAGGGGAAGGCCGGCGAGTGAGAGTGCGGGACAGGTCAGGTCTCCGCTTGCCTGGACGTGGAGTTCGAGGTGGGGTGTGAGGGCCGTCGGCTCTCGGGCCTTCCTGGTAGCCTCGATCATTGCTGCTCCGTGACCCTCGGCAAGCACCACGTAAACCTACCGATTGGGGCCCGGCCAACCTTCTTCCCAGTGGAGCAGTTATAAAATGACCCGGGGATCACCACCGGCACCACTCCTGCTGCAGGAATCGGGAAGAGCTCGGCCTTGGGAAAGACCCCTCTCCAGGCTCCAGTAGCCGGCCCTTCCTTTCTTGCTTCTCCTCCCATCAACACCAGCAGCTGCTCTGCCCTTTCTTTCCTTGTACACAAAGGCTGCAGATGCTTTCTGAAGCCGTGCAGGTGGTGAGATGAGGCTGAACTGCAAGTGTTTGCCCTGTCCAGTGTGTTTAAACACTGTGCAGGCTGAAAGGAGAGCTGACCAGCAGTGGGGGCTGACGGTCTGGCTCTTTACCACCCCCTCCCCACGGTTGGCTGTGCTTACCGGGCCTTATGGCTTCCAGGGCCCAGGCAGGGAGATGGAGCTGGGCCTGGGCCTTCCATAAATAGTTGCAGGATACCCAGTTTGAACAAATTCCAAGGCCTAGCCTTCACCCCCATCTCTATACCTGAATGAGATTCAATTCCCCACAGCTGGTGGGTCGAGAGTTTGCTGGGGAGGAGGGGAAGGAGGGGGTTCCACTCAGGTAAGGAGCAGCAGGAGGAGCATTCCAGGTGTGGAGGCAGAGGGGCACCCACTCGCCAGGGAATGGCAGAGACGGGTTCGCAGGTGATAGATAGGGTGCCAACAACAGTGGCTGAGGTGGAGCTTCGAAAACTGCAAAGGATCAAGTGCAAGAGGTGGTTTGTCTTCCCCAGAGAAGACCCGGCGCCTCCTGTTCCGTGGGGCCCAGGCCTACATGGACCACGTATGGGATGAAGGCGTGCCCGAGCGCTGTGCAGTCGTCCACCAGCCGGAGTCCCCGCAGCCTGGCTTCACAGGGGTCCCAGGAGCTGCCCGGGGGCAGCTGCTGATTGGCCGGGATGGCCGCCTGGTGCGGAGCTGCGTCCAGGCCTGCGAACCTGGTGAGTGGCCTTTTACAATGCATGTCCCAGCCCAGCTGAGGGCAGGTGTTTGACACGTGTTTCTCCCTTTATTCCTGATTTCTGAGGTAGTTTGCCCAGGGCTGGGGCCACACAGACTCTTGCCCGATGAGCAGGGCTGCGGCCGAGAGCGGGTGGGCAGGCGGGCTTGCTGTGCCTGGCAGCCCGCTCCTTCCTTGGCCCCAGAAGGCAGATGCTTGCACCTGTCGGGTCAGGAAAAGCGCAGCGCCTCCCCACACCCCCGCCCGCTTCCACATGGCAGCCCTCCCAGGTAGGCCCCTGTCAGTGAGAGTCTGTCGGTGGGTCCAGAGGGCCCCCCTTTTCTAACCAGCAAAGCCTTAGGCCACACGGGCCACCCAGGTGCCAGGCAGAGGCAACGATGAAGGCGGGACAGGGTTCTGTGATGGCGGCCGGAGAAAGAGCTGGCCTCTGGGTGCTGGCGTCGAGGTGGAGGAAGGCTGCTCTTCCTGTCCCAGCCTGATCTCCTTGCGAGCCAGGGGTGTCGTGCACCCCTCAGCACAGGGGCCGTGCTTGTGGGGCGCTGAGCACCATGGGAGCGCAGGGGCTGCTGGTCTTCCCCAGACAATACAGCTGAGGTAGACTCAGCCCGTGCCCAGGAGTGCCATAGAGCGGGTTACTGTGCAGGCTGACACATGAAGGCCAGGGCCACACTCGGCTGCCACGGGCATGCTGCCCGCTCCCAGGGCTGACAGCGTGGGCTTTCCTCCTCACAGACGCGTCGGTGGCCGTTTCCAGGGCCTGCTCGTCGTGCATTCGAAGCGTGGATGGAAAGGCGGCCTGCAGCCAGTGTGAGCGCCCCCTGTGTGGGCACTGCCTGCACACCTGCTGGGGCTGTGGCGCCGGGGCCTGCTCCTCCTGTGCCGTCGTTGAGTAAGTGGACCTGCAGCGCTGCTGAGACGGTCGCCTCACAGAGCTTGGGGGCACAGGGCGGGCGGGCGTGTGGCCGTCGTCCTTAGTGGGCCGGGGCCAGCGGTGGGCAGCCACTGACGGCTGTCTGGGTGCCTGGAGCAACAGCGGGGTCAGGCAGTGCTTTGCCCACTGTTTTATTTTCATGATCCTTTCTCAAGGAACCGCAGATTTCACAAGTTGTAAATCCTTCATCTAGTTGTGACCTTTTCTCTTAAACAACTTTACGTTTTGGTCTTTTTTTTTTTTTGTAAAGACTTAATTTATTTACTTCCCACACACACTCCTCGTTTGCACTCACTCTCTACTCTCTTGTGTCTGCTCGTCGTCTTTAGGAGGCACCGGCCACCGAACCCTGGACCTCCCATGTGGGAGGGAGGTGCCCAATTGCTTGAGCCACATCTGCTCCCTGCTTGTGTGTCTCATTGTGCTTCCTCATTGTGTCTCCTTGTTGCATCAAACCACCGTGTCAGCCCGTCGCATTAGCTTACTGTCTTGCTCGTCGTCTTTAGGAGGCACTGGGAACCGAACCTGGGACCTCCCAAGTGGTAGGTGGGCACCCAACTGCCTGAGCCACATCCACTTCCCATATTTTGGTCTTTTAAGTACTCACTTTTGGACTCCAATCATACTTTCTCATTTTTTTAAAAAAATATATAACATGCTTGTTATTTGAGGAAATCCTATTATGTTGTAGCAGGTGCACACTACAGTTTCTACTACAACTATTTCTCTTCATTTGACCATGGGTTGTCTCTTAAGTCAGCCTACGGCAGGGTGTAGTGACTCTGCCTGTGTGTGGTCTGCACTTGCTGCAGCTGATGGCACGCAGGCTTTGCTGCCTGCGGGAGGAGCCGGGCCCAGCGCTGCAGTTCACCTTGGCTGGTGAGGTCGTTCGCCGTGCCACACAATAGACAGGTGTCTCACCAAAACAGACACATTCTGTGGGCTTTAAACAAGCTACGTCTCGACAGCTTTTAAAGCTGAACCTGTGAAGTCAGAAACAAACCTTACAGCAGGGAGGGAAGTCAAGTGCTTTCTCCCTGAGCAGCTCTTCATGGCAGCTGGGCCAGGCTTGGGATGGAGTTTCCCTCCCGGTGGGGCGGCTGGGAGGGATGCTGAGCCCCTGCAGTGAGGCCCTGCAGCGGTTCCGGGCTCCACGGGTGTCGTTTTGGGGTGGGGTGACTCCTGCCATTCCTGCTCGCCTGGGGCCCGGAGGTGGGGTTAGTTACGAAGGGGGAATGCTGCTTCTCATGTTGTCACCGGTTCTGTTCATCATCTCCTGTTTCTGTGTCACCCAAGAAAGGCGGAGGCTTTTCAGTGTCCAGCCTCGGCCTGAAGCCTTGGGGCCGGACCGCACTGGCCAGGAGGCTCCGGAAGCGTGAGCCGGCAGGGCAGCGTCGCCGCCTTTCCCTCGTGCTGCTTTCCTTCCAGCTTCTGCTTTCCTTTGCTTTCTCTCCCCGAGCGTGTGCAGAATTTAGAGTGAGCCATCAGAGAAGGCTGTTGATACACGCGTCAGCTCTGTGTTGCAGCCGGGGTGTCCTCTGGCTGCTCCATTCCACGAGTGAGCCGCTCGCAGGCGGCCGGGCTCTGCCTGCAGCACTCGTGCTCTCCCAGCCCATCCCTGCCACTTCCCGCGTATAGGAGACAAGCCCACACGTGGCAGCAGGCCGTGCTGCTCTGTGGCGGCTCAGATTGCGTGAAAGCACGTGCCCTGGTGCCCTGTGGAAAGCTGCTGGCCCACCTGCGGCACCACGGTGTCGCCCCAATAGCCAGTGGCACCTGGTTCTTAGTTGCCATCTCAGACCAGGCTTTCCTTACTTGAGTTTTGTTCTGCACGTGGCCAACTCTGTCTTTTCGATGTCTTTCCTGATAAGTTTCTGTCGGAAGAAAGCCATGTTCTGACATGCCTCTGACGTCGGCCATCGTGGTCTGAACTCCAGTGGGATCCTGGGAGGTTAGGTCCGCCTCGATCTGGGTGCCACGGGCTCACAGGCTTTCTTTCTCCCTGGCGATGCTGGCAGCTACGGCGACATCCACGAGAAGGCGCTCTGCCCCGTCTGTGCCGTGTTTGAAGCCTGAGGGCATTGCCGTCAGCCCTTCTCCTGCGGCCGCGCCTGTGGGATGGATCCTCCTCAGGAGACAGGCCCGTTGCAGGGCACAGGACGGTGGGGGAGCAGCAGGGGCGGCTGTGATATTTTATGTTTTGTACTCTAGCAGAAGTGAATAAATCCCTTTATATTTGGACACGAGGACTCTGGTTTGTGTTAGTGGTGGGCAGGGCACGGCCTCACCCTGAGCTGCATGACTTCTGGGTGCTGGGAAGACGCCGTGACCCAGGTGCGCAAAGAACAGCTTTGTGTGCACAGTCGGTCCTGCCCGCCCCCCAAGCGCCCCATTTATAGACCAGATGAAGCCCATCGGTGTTCTCACCCGAAGCCGCCCGGCCACACGTGGGCCCAGGCAGCCTGAGCCCACAGCCCTTGGCCATCTGCGCGGCGTCCTGGAGTCGAGGCCGCCACGGGAGGCTCGGCCAGCGCCCCTCAGGAGTGCCCAGCAGGGCTGTCGCAGCAGAGCCAGGGGCTGGGCCTCTTGAGCAGGTGTGGTTTAAGGTAGAGGCGCGAGCAGTGAGGATCCCCTGCAGGGCTTCGGTGGAGTCGGGGTTCCAGGAGCCACCCCCAGGTCAGGCTCTGTGTGTGGAACACACCCAGACCTCCCCAGGGAGCATTCGTGGGGCTGGCACGTCATCCCATGGGCAGTGGGAGGTCCTGCGAGTCAGGCAGTGGATTCTTGGGAAAATTGGTAGCACGTGGGCAAGGGACAGCCAGGCCAGTGGGGGCCGTGGGCGGGAGGCAAGACGGGTTCAGTGACGGAGCGGTTAGGACGGGGGTCTCCAGCAGGCGGCGAGGGACGAGGAAGGGCTTGGCAGTGACACGGCGCATCCAGCACGGGGAACGTTCTGCAGCCACGGGGCTGTGCCCGACGGAGTCTGTGCCACGAGCACAGCACAGGTGGCAGCAGTGGGCCCAACACTGGCCGTCCGCGTGTGGGGTTCACCTCATTTCCACATGCCCTGCCTCCATGTCTCCGCAGCCCTGCCCCCCGCTGCCTCCACGTCTCCCCAGCCCTGCCCCCCGCGTGCTGGGGTCACTGCCGGGGTCCTTGCAGTGCCTTGCCCGACCCCCAGCACACTGGCTCCTCCGAAGGTAACAGGCCTGTGCGCCCCGTCCGTGGGCCTCCCTGCTGTCCTGGAACCACAGAGCTGTCTCCACCGTGGCGTCCCTGCTGCCTGGGCCACGGCTCTCAGCCCATCCCTGGCTCCTGCTCTCGCTCCTCGCTTCTCGCAGCACTGTGCTCAGAGAAGCATTCCCAGGGCTCCCCTGCACCCCGTCCCCCTTGCCTGGCCCGTCATGATCTCATGTTCACTGCTGGGTGGGCTCCGCGCTTGTGCCTTGAGCAGGGCATGGCACGTAGGATTCAGTGAGCGTTTGCCAGGCTTCCGGCCATACGGAGTCACAGGGACTGAGTCTGTCCCCCACCCCCAAACAAACCCATGAGGCGTTCAGATGCTGGGCAGCAGGCAGTGCCAGGCAGCGGTCCCGAGGAGACAAATGCGCTGGACGCCCCATGGGCTCAGTCTCGGGGCTGAGACTGCTGAGGGTTCCCCAGTCTCCCAGGGACTAGTTGGCAGGAGCCTAGGAGCAGCCATTCCAGGCTGGAGGAAAACACGCTGGGAAGGCGGGAACTGCGTGTGTTCCCAGGAGCGAGAGTGGAGAAACCCGCGATGCCAGGACACGGCGCCGGGAACTCGGGTGCGTTGACTCGGTGGCGAGGCTGAATTCGCGGGGGCTGAAAGCCTCAGAAAGACCAGTTTCCCGTCCTTAAATAGCCTGTACGACAAAGCTCTAAGGTAATTAGAGAAGCTTCTAAAAAAGCCAGCGCTCAGCAAGATGAAGTTCACACGCCTAGCAGCCAATTAAAAAATGACCAGCGAACAAAAATTTAAAATTCAGGACTACAACACAGTGAACCTATCGTAGTTAATGCAATTATAGAAACGTTCTTTCGTGATCGTCAGACGTACCGCTAAGCAAGGTGCCCACGATAGGGTGGTATGTGGGAACCCTAGTTTGCACGAGTTTTCTGTAAACCGACAGCTGCTCTAATAAAGAAGCAATTACCAGACATGCAAAAGAGCAGGAGAACATCACAAGAAGAAACAGATCCAGGAGCGATCCAGCTAGCCGTTGTGAGAACATTCCGTGTGTTCAGAAGGTCGGGAAGGGGGCTGGTCAAGGGAAGAGGTGGAAGCCCGGTGTCTGAGGAGGGTACGCTGGCTGGGCGAACAGCGGAAGAAAAGGGCTGTGGACGTGAGGACAGCAGTACAAACTCCCCAAAGGGGAGAAAAGCAGCACAGCGCGAGTCAGCTGGGGTTGACGCCATAGGTGGATTCTCATGGGGGGGACATAAGGTTTTTTTTTTTGAAGAAATAATGGCTGAAAGTTTTCTAAATTTGATGAAAAACTGGACCCACAGATCCTAGAAGTGCAACAAGCCCCAAATAAAATCATGAAGAAAATGGCACCAAGGCACATCATACCCAAATTGCTCAAAACCAGTGATAGAAGAGGCTATAAAGGGGCCGTCAGCCCCCCACGAGGAGCTGCTGGTGGGCCCCACAGCTCCCGGGGCTCTGGGAGAGCGAGCCCACCAGCTGGCGCCTGCCTGCTTAGGAGAGCTAAGGGGCTGTCTGCCGTCCACCCGCCCTTCCCGGGCAGGCTCTCTGCCCAGAAGGAAGGTTCCCCGCGGTGCCCCAGGTCTGCTCTGGCCTTGCCAGCCAGGATGGAGCAGGGCCTCTGGCGCCCCTGCGCGCCCCTGCCCGCCCCTGCCCTTCCCCGCGGCCTCCTGCACAGACGTCCCCCAGGGACAGCCTGGAAGGCAGGGCGCCCTCGGAGGCCCTCCGTGCGGGGAAGCCTCCCCCTGCGCTGGTCCACAGGGGCCCCACGGAAGCCCTGCTAGTGCCCCTGGCCTGGGCCCTGCGTCCTGCCCGCCGCCCTGCTGGCCCTCGGCCCCACTCCGCTGCCAGGCAGCCTGGAGGGCGCCGCCCCACCCGGGACCACCAGCACCAGTGTCACTTCCACGGCACAGCCGAGCTCGCGGCGACGCCTTGGTGGAAGGCAGTTGCGCCGCGCCTCCCGGTGCCCGCGCGCCTCGCCGCCAGAGCATCGTCCGCGTGCTCGGCCTGGGGCCCGCCACGGCTGCCCTCCCACCCGGGCCTCGGGCCCAGACCCCGGCCCCTTCCCTGCGTGCTTGCGGGGCCCTGGCCCTGGGGGTGCCAGGGCGGGCCGCCCTCACCCACCCCCAGCAGCAGGCGGAGGCTCCGGGCTCCTGCTCCCGCCGCCCCTGCCGGGAGGGCACCCCGCGGGAGGACCTCCCACTACCTGGAGAGCCCCCATGGCCTGAATCCCCCCTGCCGAGGAGCCCGCGCGTCTCCGCGCCCACCCGGCCGCGCCCAGGGCGCAGCAACGCTAGGGGCCGCCAGGGGGAGCCCGCGCCACGCCCTGCCAGGCCGTGGGCTTCGCGCCTGCGCGGAAAGGGAGCAGCGCCCCGGCCGCCCCCTCCCCGAGGGCCGAGCTGCTGGAGGTCACGTGCCGGCACGGAGAGGGGGAAGCCCCCTGCACGCCCTCCCCGCCCTCTGAATGGGGGTGATGGCACCGCCGCGGGCTTGAGGGCCTCAGGGTGGGACCCGCTGGGCACGGGGCTCCCCACGGCGTACCCCGAGTCCCGGCAGGCTCCCACCTCCTCCCCAAGGACCCCAGGGCTCCCCTGGAAACGGGGTATGGTCCGAGTGGGGCTCCTGCCCAGCCTTCCCGAAGGTGGCCATTGGGAGACGCGATGGCCCCAGCCCCAACTCCTGCAGCCTGCGGTGCACCGGGACCAGCGAAGCAGACGCCGGCTCTGCGCCCAGGAATGCGCGGGCTGGGGGCGAAGCGGGCCCCTTGGACGGCAGAGTGGCGTCCCGAGGGGACAGGGGCAGCCCAGGGCATCTCCTCCCCCCAGGGTCGGCTTCGCCCGGAGGGTGCGCCCACCCCTTTGCCCCACGTGCCCCCTGCGCTCCTGGGGCACCAGGTCCTGGGGGGCTGCAGGTGGGGCGGCTTCCTCCCCACCCCAGCCGGCCAGGCTTGAAAAGCAGTGTCTTCTTTTTTTGAAAAGCAGTTTTTATTGAAGAATTTGGAGGGAAAGTTTCATATTATAATAGTAAAAATACTAAAGTTGAATGTTGTAAAAAATGAAACAAAACAAAAAAACGCCACGGGAGCAGCGGCGGCATCTGGCAGGGACCCGGAGGAGGCCCCAAGGGTGCGCCTCCAAGAGGAGGTCCAGGCCGGGGCGCCCTGCCGGGCGGGGCCTGCAGGAACGAACAGCTGGAAAAATCAAAGCTGGACAGGGCACAAGGGCCGCCGAGGGCGAGCGGGGAGCGCGGCCGCCCGGCCACGTCTTAGCCGCGGAGCACGCAGTGCGCCGGCCTCGGCCCTCGAGGGCAGGGGCAAGCCCTGGCCCCCAGCTCGCCCGGCTGCCCGCCAGTCCACGCCTCGGGGCTGCAGGAGGCGTGGAGGCCGTCGCGGTTCCCTAAGCTAGTACAGCTGCTCCGAGGCCGGGCCCGCTGCAGACAAACTGGATGAATAAATTAAAACCCGCAGGACACGTTTCTCCGCAGCAGTGGTGCCGGCCTGGGCAGGGGTGGACGTAGCAGGGACCTCCGGGGAGGTACCAGGACTCCTCTCAAAGCGCATCCGAGAGACGGAGAGTCCGGCACAGGCCCCGCGGCCAGGCCTCCCCAGCCCTGGGAGTGCCGCCCGCTAGGCCGTGCCGCTGGCCGAGTAGGAGAACTGCGGGAAGTGGGGTCTCCGCTCGCTGTCCACGCACTCCATGCTGTCGTCTGCGGGGAGGGTGCGGCTCAGCCTGGGCCAGCCCTCCCCACCCCACCCCCCCGGGGGCTGCCTTTGTAATATGACTGAGAAGCCCTTGAAGGCCTCACCTTGGTCGGGTGGGGTGATGGTGATCATCTGGGCCGTGAACTCCTCGTCGAAATACCTGGTGTCGGTCTCCGAGGCCACCTGGGGCTTGAAGGGCGGGCTGAGCTGTGGAGGCGACATGGGCGGGGTCACACTGGCCTTGGCTGGGTCAGGGCAGACCTGCCAACCCAAAAGCCCCCGTGGGGCCTTCACGCTGCATCCGTGAAAGGGCTGAACTGGTAAGACTCCCAGGGGCAGGGCAGGGTGTGGGGGGGCAGCGTGGGGGTCCTCCCACCAGCCAAGAGCAGGCCCGAGCAGGGCGGTGCTCCCAGCAGCCCCTCCACGCACCAGGCTTCCTAGAACCAGGGAGGGGAGGGTGAGGCGGCCTCGCTCCCCACTCCCCAGACTCCACCTGCGCCTCACTTGCCAGGGCCCCGGGCGCTCACCTCTGTTCAGGGAGCTGCTCTCGCTCAAGCTCTGCCACAAAGAACCCCCAAACCCACCAAGTGGCTCCAATGGCCCTTCCCTGCCCAGCTGCCACCTCAGGAGGAGACGGGATCCGGGGCTGGGCCTCCCCCCTGCCAGGAGCCCCATTCTGCACCCCAGCCTGCCGGCCCGGCCCCAGCAGGGCCCCTTGAACACAAGAGTACTTGGGCGGCTGTTCTGAGGACTCCCCAGCTGAGGTCAGACAAGAGGACGAGCTGAGCTGGGGGCCTGTCCTGCTTGGCTCACGGCTTGAGGCCCCAGGACATGAGGAGAAGTGCAGAGTGCTGTGCGCCCCCAGCCCCCTGCAGGCATGGAAGGTGGCAGTCTCAGCACAAACAGTGCCAGCACCAAGACCTAAGCCGGGAGACCAGAGTTTGGCCTCTGGGGTCCCTCAGAGGATGAGGGGCAGTGTAAGAACCCCTCAAAAAGAAGGTGTGTGGGAAGCAGCCACCCCCCTCTAGGGAAGCCCCATGTGTGCCAGAGAGGGAGGTGGCTGCCCCACTGTTCCATGCACACCCAGAGAGCAGGTGGGCTCTCACTGCAGCAGGAGAGATAAAGGTCAGACAACCAGAGGAACAGGTGGAGAGCAAAGGACAGCCCGTGTGCCACCCCATCTTTCAATATGCAGCATCAGTACACAGGACCCGGGCGTCGGCCCTGACGGGCAGCAAGGCTGAGGGCTCTGTTCTTGCTCCACCTTCCCGGAACAAGGATGAAGGCGGCAGAGCAGCCCAGGGCACACGTTCTCCGCCCAGGACGTGTCGGGGGCCCTCTCTGTGCGTGGGGCCGCCGGTGGGGGCCGGGGGGAGCCAGACCCGGCGGGAAGGGTGTGCGAGTGCAGGCTCTGCGTGCGCGCAGGGGCCGGACGTGTCCACGTGCTGGCACGTGGCTGGGGGTGCACGGGCTACGCGTGAGGACGCCGGCGGCTGTGTGCGGCCGGGGGCACCCACCTTTTTCTCGTACACGTCCTGCCACACGATGCTGGCGAAGAAGCCGTGCTGCATGATCTCCTTGGCGTCCTCGGCGCCGCCGCCGAGCCTGGGGCGACAGGGAGGCAGCTGACGCCCCGCCCGCCGTGGGCGCTGCTGGGCGCCCGGCCCGCCCCGGGGCCCGGCGCACCTCTGCCTGGGGTCCTTCTTGAGCAGCCCCGAGAGCAGCGACTTGGCCTCGGGGCCGAGCGTGCGCGGGAAGCGGATCTCCTCCATGAGGATGAGCTCGAAGAGCTTCTCGTGGTCCTGGTTGTAGAAGGGCAGGCGGCCGCACAGCATCTCGTACATGACCACGCCCAGCCCCCACCAGTCCACGGCGCGCCCGTAGTCGTTGTCCTCCAGCACCTGCGGGGCGGGGCGTCGGCTGGCTGCACTCGGACGGGGCTGTGCTCAGAGACGCGGC
>JAQZBX010032168.1:0-19033 GCA_029593785.1 Cabassous unicinctus | reverse complement strand
AGTGATTGTAACCCAATTCTGTTTTCAATGTGGAAAACTTAACAGTTTAAAAAGGAAAAGACAGATGGAATTTTGCTAATGCGTCCAAGAAGGAAATATGGTTTCACATGCATATTATATACAAGTTCATGAATGCAGTCATGGTGTCTGGAAACTAGGTAGGAAACTATGATGAAAATCAGTGAAGTAAAATATCAAAAATAAAACTTTGCACGACAGCTCCTAATGGAGACCAATGCTGGCGCCTTCAGTAAAACCACTAGGGAGTATTAATGTGATGCCTAAGTGGCTGAGGGGTTCCGAATTTTCCCAGTGATGTTCATATATCAAAATGAATGTTAGCTGGAAATAATTCAAGCAGCAGCATGTTTAACATACCGCTGGTGTGATGCCAGACTTGTGTTCATGTACAGTAAATTGTGACATTTTACTTTGCTTCAAAAATAAGTAGCCTCTCCTTTACAATTTCATACGAATTGGGAGCAGAGATTAAGGATTATAATCTCACTTGAGGACCTAATGTGTGATTTAGGTATCAAACTCACTTTTGTATTTGTGAAAGGGTAGAGGCATTACCAAAATATTACTAGTGAAACTGCTTTCAGTGTCTTCCCCGCAGCAGGGAATTTACCCCACATTTAAATACACTCTGGGCAATTTGGAATGGTAGTTGTTTTAACAAATTAATTTTATTGATATATATTAATAAAAGTACGATTCATCCAAAGTGTACTATCAATGGTATTTGCTACAATCACATAGTTGTGCATTTATCACTTCAATCATTATTAGAGCATTTTGATCATTTCAATAATAATAATAAACAAAAAAACAAACAAGAAAATTCCTCACCTCTCAATCTCTCTATGCTTCCCCCACTGTACATAGCTGCTGTTTCTGGCTAGGGAATAGTATTTTTGATGGAAAGTTTTAAAAAAATCACCTGAGCTAACATATTTCTATAAATGGCTTCAAACCAACATAAGTTTTAATTATGCAACTAGTAGTTTAAATAACTTCAGTTTTGATGGCAAATAAACTTGGTAGTTGGCAAGTGTCAAATGCCTTTTTTTGATGTAATGAATTGAAGTTCTAGCTGACAAGCTCATTCTCCTCCCCGTCCCAACTCAAAAGAATGGCATTACCTGATGCCCATATGGGCAATTTCTATGATAAGGTGGAAGGGTGTGGTTGGGCCACGGATGGGCGTGAGAGTGGTGCAGTGATGGGTTTGGGTTTGGTGGTGCTGGTCTGTGAGGGGGAGTGGGTGGGGGTCGGGTTGGACTATCCATGGAACTGGGGGGAGGGTTGGAGGACGTAGCAGGTGAACTCTGGGGATTTACAGGTCTGTGGTTAAAACTGCAATGGTGGGAATGTTCTTTTGGCAAATATGGCAGGGGAGGGTTACTGGTGTAGGATGTTGGGTGTGGGGGTGTATGCGGGATAAGGCGCACCTGGGGTATTCTTTTATGGAATATGAATGTGTTCACCTTGCCATAGGGTGTTATCTCAGTGGGTGGAGACCCACACAATAAACAAGAAAATATTTAACTCCCATCCTGGGGAGTCCTGCTATGTTCTCAATTAGAGGGGCAAGAATCTGTCAGGAACAAAGGCAGTACCTAATAAAAGAAAACAGACCAATATGTCAAGCCCTCAATATTATTGCAAGAAACTATGAATCTTATTCTTCAAATATTGAAACTTAGTGGTTACCATAGGTTCAGAGGGAAGGGGTGGGAAGAATAGAATAGATAGAACATAGGGCATTTTTCATTAGAATTGTTCTGTATGCTCTTGTAGTAACAGATATAAGCCATTTACATTTCATCAAAACCTGTGAAAGTGTACAGTGCAAAATGTAAACCATAATGCAAACCATTGACCATGGTTAGTAGCAAGACTTCAATATTTGTACATCAGTAGAAACAAATGTACCATCCACATGTAAAATGTTATTAAAGGGGGGAGTGGCAAAGGGGGAGGTCATTGGGTATATGGGAATCCCCTATATTTTCTACATGACTTTTCTGTAACCTAAAGCTCTTTCAAGATAAAATGAAAAAAAAAAAAAAAAAAAAAAAAAAAAAAAGACACTAGGGGAACATATGGAAGAAATTGTCACTGTACCTACAAGATAACAGATCTTACAGTGACGTAAGACACAATGTATAAAAATTTTTAATTTTATTTCAAAAATTTTTAATTTTTGTATTTTATTTGTTATTTTTAAACATTATTATTTTATTTTCTTATTAATTTTATTTGGTTATTTTTTGGCTTTGTTTTTGGAGAGGTTTTGGATCACAGAAGGGCCACAACTGTGGCAGAGGAGGATGATGTGCAGGGAATCAGTGATGGGGGTGTGTGTAGGGAGGGGTGCACCTGGGGCATGCTTCTTAGGTATATGAATATGTTCAAGTGTTCATGGGACATTGTTTCCAAGAGTGGAGACCCACACAATAACCAAAAGAATATTGAATTCCCATCCTGGGAAGTCTTGCTATACTCTTTAATAGAACAACAAGAATCCTCTGAGTATATAGGCAGCACCCTAGTGAAAGAAGACAGATTATTATGCTCGGCCCTTGGTATTGATGATTGTACTTATGAACTTTTTCTTGTGAAATTGAAACTTAGCCTAGTATTATATGTTGCCTAAGAGTTACCTCCTGAGAGCCTCCTTGTTGCTCAAATGTGGCATCACTCTAAGCCAAACTCAGCATATAAACACACTACTTTCACCCTGGCATGGGACATGACTCTTGGGATAAGCCTCCCTGGCCCAAAGGGATTATTGCCAAGGACCAACTAGCAATGCATCTGGAAAGAGACTTTGTTTGAAAGGGGGAAATATTAAATACAAATGAGTTTTTATGGCTAAGAGATTTCAAAGTGAGTTGGGAGGTCATTGCAGAGGTTACACTTATGCACGTCTCAGCAGATCTCATAGACCGCCACAGTAAACAGTGCCTCACACAGTGGGGCTCCTGAGGGCTCTAGAGACATCCAGACACTATAAGCAGGGCAGACAAGCTCAGGAACTTGGCACCCTGTCAGTAGGCCCCACTTTGGAATTTATGCTCCCCAGTGTAACAGAGTTAGACTCATTTACAGTTTACCTACACATGGCTCTTCTGTCCCTATTGTTTGAATCTATAATTATTATATATATGTCCTAGGGACTTAAATCTTTGGTCTGTTCATGTGCTGGTTGAGCCCTGAATATCAGCAGAGTTGAAACACCTATGTTCCAGTTCATTGGATTTACCCAGGACCATTAACAAGGAGATGATGATGGACAACACACATCCCAAGGAATAGAGAGTGTCTGCAACTGCATGCAAAATCATTCCATTCATCTTCCCCATGGAATCTATGCCCCTCTCAATTAGAAACAGAGTGGGCATCACCATCCTCAAATCTTCAAGATGGGGGAATGAACAATAGACTAAAGTAGACATATTATTATTCTGTTATAGACTTATTATTATTCTAGCCCAATGGAAGATCTTTTATCATTGATATGAAGGCAATGGCCAACAGAGGTTCTGAGGGGAGGAAGGGGGAAGAATAGGTGTAACATGGGGGCATTTTTGGGATATTGAAATTGTCCTGCATGACATTGACTGAATGTATGATGGATACAGGCCATTAAATATTTTGTCATAACCTATAAAATTATGCAGGACAAAGTGTAAAATATGTAAATTATAGTCCTTGGTTAGTAGCAATGCTCCAATATGTGTTCATCAATTGTAACAAATGTACCACACTAATGAAGGATGTTGTTAATGTGGGAAAGTGTAGGAGGGGGAGGAGGTGGGGCACATGGGAATCCCCTATATTTTTTATGTAACATTTATGTAATCTAAAGCTTCTTTAAAAATAAAAAAAAAAACATAAAAAAAGAATGGCATTTCCTTTATTAATTAAAAAATAGAGCTCTGATGAGTGTGACTTAAAATATTTTAGCCTTTCATTTCTTTAGGGGCTGGTTGGGTATTATATATAACTTTGGTTCTCATTCTTGGCTTGTACTTGCCATCTTTTTCATAGCACTATTTTTCAGAATTTCTTCTGCTGGCATCTCAGGGGTTCATTTTGAGGAATTTTTTTTTTTCTTTTTGGTTCAAAAGAGCTTTAATTTGCCTCTGGAACTTTAAATATGCTTGTTCTTCCCAAAGAGTGCATGTGTGCCGTGAACTATAAACATAAATTTGTGCTTTAAAAATGGTTATATGAATGGAAAATTATGAATTCATGATTTCTATAAAGGGTCAAAGCACGAGAATGATTTCTTAATGACACAATTTAATATATATGCATACTGTACATTGCTTCTAATGACGTGTTTACTTCATTGACTAACATCTAAAGTTAGAGGAAATAAATTAGGAAGAGGGTAAGTTGACATATTGAAAGGTTACAGGACAAGTGCAAAGTAACCTGGAGCAAAGAGATTTAATTAAAAAAATAGAAAAACACCAGGATTCTTTCTTTATCACAGTATCACAAAGTATAATAAAGCCTTAGACACATAAAGTAAATTAAAGCTACGTTATTTGACTCCTAGTAAACGCTATTGATGACTTGTTAAAAACAAAACAAGAGTAAGTAGTAAATGTGAAAGTACAAATGAGTTGATATATATTTAAAAAAAAAAAACCCTCTAACATTTTTAATGATTACAGAGAAGCCGGGAATGGGGATGACTGAGTAGCAAGACTTCATTTGATGCTTATTTTGAGAACAGTGACCTGGACCTTTGGTGAAATATTCTGCTGTGAGTTTTCTGCCTATAAATAGCTTGCCTGGGGTCTGATGGCTTCTAATCAGTGAAGAATGACTGGTGACGAGGCCTCATTATCAACAGCTGCAGCTGCAACATGTGGGGACTTTAATCCTCATAACAGCCCAGTAGGGTAAGGGTTATGATTACCTTTATTTTACACATGGGAAAACCAACACTCAGAATTCGGGTCACATGCAAAAGATGATCACATAATGCAATCTAGATGGACCAATATTTCTCGTGCTCCTGCTGTGTTCCTGGTACCAGGCTGGTCTTGAGGACTGATCAGTCTGTGGTCTAAATTTCTGTATCATCTTCTGGGGGAATCATATGACTTCCCAGGCAATTACAATGCAGAGAGCTAAGAGTTAATATATCAAGTACTGCTTCTAAGGTGCCCTGAGACTCAGAACTAATTCACAGGGAGGACTTCAGCAGGCAGTAAGTAACAGAGCTGGCTTAAAGAGTTTTTATTTTTTCTTGTACCTTGCTGGTGGAAAAAGACTGTATGCATCTTTATTCTTTTACCACTACAAGGTTTTAGTTCTTTGTAACCATGTTATAGCTTAATATAGAGGAAGTGCTCCTCTCTCTTGCATATGTAATGCCAGAATAGTCTCTACATTTCTTTTCCAGGTTGTACTTGGAGGGTGCTTATTTATTGTGCCAAAGAAAATACATACTTGAGAATAAGACTGAGTAATTTTCGAGATACCTGGAATCCACAGCCAGTTGTTTATAAGATCAAGATATTATTTTTAAACTCTCAATTTTAGTATGTTTTACCCTCTAAAAATGCTTTATTTGTCATTCTAAATGTTTTCACATTTAGAAGTTCAGCATTACATGTACTTTCCAGCCACATGGAAAGATGACATGAATTTATAGCATCAGCAGAGCGAGCCACCTGTAGATCTAACTAGATTTAAGAATGAAATGCATGGCATACTTGGTCAGCAGGGGAAGCTCTGAACAGTGGGGGTAGACCATTAGGACATGGTCTGCCCAGCAGATCTTTTCTAGAAATGGGCCTTCCCCTTCAAATTCATTTGGTTGCCATAGGTGCTGCCATGTTTATAAATGTGACATTGGTTGGTCCCAAGTGGGAACATGACCCAGGCTGAGCGAATCATGTTATCCCACTATTTGGCCTCATAGCTTAGGTTTGGCTAGTTAAAGTCCATCCTTGAACATTCTGGTACTACCACTGAGTAAGACAAACCGGCCTCTTTTTAGATTTCTGTACTGTGTAAAGCTTAGGGCTTTTGACTGCCATATTCCCCACGAGAAAAGCAGAAAAGTCCACATGTAGAGAGAAAAAGAGAAATGAAGCAGATGTATGGGGAAGAAAAGAGATGAATGGTGGAGAAAGTGAGTCTTTAGAGACTTGAGGTCATTTTCCAACTTTTTCCTATAAGATTCGACATTATCCTTATTATCCTTTTGCCCTCATCTAACTCCAGTGGAATTGCTCAAACTCGGAATTGAGCTTTCTGCTGGTATAGTGAGAAAGAGAACATTTGCATGAAAATGGAAATGCTATGCATACTTAATGACACTAAGGTACAGGCAGGATTTATACCTATTTTTTGCCTGTTGGATAAAAGGTCATTTTCTGCTTTGGGCAGATGCTGATCTTGTTAACTCTTTGGAGTAAGGTGGCATGGGTGGTTGGGGAACATTCTCAGCCCAATGTCAGGTGTTTGCTCCTCTACTCTGACCGTACTAGGGTCTCTGGAAATAAGAGCATCTCTCTTTCTCTCTCTGTCTTTAGGGGATGCTACAGAAGCAGCTGCAATAGGATGGAACCAGCATCCTCACTCTGGGTTTTGCTCTTGCTGGCCCGGACCTGCTGCTTGCTGTGTGCAACTGCACAGGTTGTGTCGACGGTGGGAACAGCTTCGCTTCTCCTGCAGGCCTCCTTGAGCTGCCTTGTGTATACACAAGCTCCTTTTGGGGCCCCACACTTGTGACTTGGGAACGTTACTTTTGGAAAAATATTCAAGCTATTGGGAACACTAGATAACGTATTCCTTGACTCTGAGATTTTCATATCCTCTTAAAGGGTCTGTGAGAATATGAACATCTCTCTCCCACCTCGCAGCTTTTGCATGTGCTGGTCTCTCTGCCTGGAAGGCTGTTTCCTGAGATACCTGCATGGCGTGCTTTCTCTCCGCATTCAGGCTTCTGCTCAAGTGCATCCTCCTTAGTGATGACTTCCTGACTCTCCTGTCTAAACCACTCCCCCTGCTCATCATTCCCTGTCCCTTTTTCCTGTTTTATTTTATTTTTAGTGCTTAATCAATATTTGACATATTAGACATTTATTTGTTCACTTGTTTATTGTCTGTCTGCTCCTGTAGAATGCAAGCTCTACGAAAGAGGGAAGTGTCTATTCTTTACATTGTTTATCCCAGCACTTAGAAGCGTGCCAGACTCATTGTAGGCACTAACAAAAATTTGCTGAATAAAATAAGAAATGCTTCTGCTGTTCAACATCTTTTGAATGCTCTTCATACATTTGGGGGAACTTTCTGCCTTGGGAATCTTGTCTTCCCAAGAAGACACTTGATTTCCAATCCTCCCCTGCATCTTGGGCGCCAATCAGTTGCACTCACACAATATTCTGCCTCAGAAGAGAGCAACCTCTGGAAGCAGGCTCCAGGAGGGACCCATTTGTGTGTGTGTAAAGGCAAGAGTGGTAGATGTTCTAGTGCCAAGAGCTGCAGTATCTGTACCGAGTGGTGTTGGCAGTGGGTTTCCTATGGAAAAGTTCTGTATGGGTTTGAGGGTTGTACCTGTGTTTGATGGCTGTACTGGGCTGTGTTACCTCTAGGTTTTATTCTCTGCCCCTCCCAAGAGTTTGTGAGCTATATAACATACGTTCTTTAATAAATTCCTTTTTCATTTAAATTAGCTTGAGCAGATTCTGTTGTCTGCAACTGAGAATCTTAACTGATGCACAGCTAGTTTGAATCTAGCAGATATATTCATAAGTTTACAGATTTAAAGCTAGAACACTTCTGGAGGACCTTAGTGTTCATGTAGTCAAGTAAATGTCAATTTTTTTTTTCTTGTAAAGGATTTTTTTTCTAGTGAATATTTTAAAAAATGTGGGCACCCAAAATGTAAAACACATAAAATTAAAGCTTCTCTGGTTGAAGGGTGGTGGGTGTGAGAATCCTCCATCCTTCTCCCTCACATGCTCTGAGGCCCTTCTTGGAGTGCTTAAGGCACTCCAGAACGTGAAAATTCATTGGCAATGCAACGACTTCATTTTCTAGAAGAGGAAATAGGTACACAGAAAAGTATAAAAGACACACATTTATTCTTTGAGAGAATAGGAGCGAGAACCTGGCTAGCTCTGAGGAGCTCCAGGGATTTAGGACAATTTTAGGATTAATGCATCATCAACTTTCTTGTTAGTGGTAAGAGAAACATGTGAGTGAAGAATAGGCTTAATAAATAGCATTCAGTCTGCTTCTGGTGCTCACAGTTCAAGACACGTACCACGGTGCCACTACTGTTCACCCTGCCAGCTCCAATTCACTTTTGCAGCCACTGAGGCCACAGAGAATCTTGAATAAGCCAAAGCATAATTTGCATCCAGACTTATCTCTCTCTACTGAAGACCAAGGTTTTTAATTAGACCTTAGAGGGAGTGTCTTAGTTCGCCAGGCTGCTATGACTAATACCACACAATAGGTTGGCAAAAAACAGGAATTTATTGGCTCACAATTTGGAGGGCTAAAAGTCTAAAATCAAGACATCAGTGAGACTATGCTTTCTCCCCAAAGTCTGTAGGATTCTGGTGTTGGCTTGCCATAATCCTTTTGTCCCTTAATTGCGACTCTGTCTCTTGTAAGTTGGCGATTTCTCTCTCCTTGTGTCTGCTCTTCTGGTTTCCTCTGACTTCTGGCTTCTTCTCATGTGACCTTCTATGACTTCTGACTTTTGGTTTCTTCTCTTTCTAAGACCTCCAGCAGTTCGGATTACTACCCACCCTTCACCCTGATTCAGATGGGTCATACCTAAGTAGGATATTATAAGGCCGTATCCACAAATGAGCCCACACCTACAGGAACATGGATTAAGAGTAAGAACATGTCTTTAGTTGTGGTACATAATTCAGCTTATCACCGGGAGTAACTGACAAGACGAAGTCTTTCCCAGGAGGATTCTCAATTCCTCAGGGAAAGAGATTAATATATCTTGGATTGATAATTTTGACATCTAAGACCAAATAACCAAAGACGATTATATTAAAACATAGTTATAAATTAATCAATGACTATGAAATCCTATTAAGAGCCATAACTAACCTTTTTGTTCTCAGTTTATTTAATTATAAATTGGCTACTATTCTACAATTCTTTCATGTTCATAAATTTTAAGAATAAATAGGCTTTCACTCATCCATTCCATCAACATGTATTCACTGATTGCTTAATTTGTGTGTTCATCTGTACAATGCTTGTAGGAGCTCAGAGAGAAATCTAGAAGAGAGGAAGTCACTACCCAAGTTACTACCACACAATGAGATTCAAATCTCCATCCTTTCCCAAATGTATTTAAAATTGATCTATATGAGGAATTGGTATATTGGCATGAACATTAAATATAGTTTAAAAAATGTATCCTATCCCTAGTCCTGCCTCAGACATTTTACAAAGTTAAACAAGTTGCTTGAATATTTGCATACCAATGTTCACAGTGGCATTTATTCATAATTGCCAAAGGATGGAAGCGAACCAAGAGTCCATCCACCTATGAATGGATGAATGAAATATGATATATACATACAATGGAATATTATTCAGCTGTAAAAAGGAATGAAGTCCTGGTCCATACGACACCATGGATGAACCTTGAAGCTATCATGTTGAGTGAAATGAGCCAGACATAAAAGGGCAAATATTGTATAATCTCACTGATTTGAAATAATTAGAATAAATATACTCATAATGTCAGAATCTAGAATATAAGTTACCAGGGGATGGGGTGGGATAAGGAATGGGAAGTTAAGGCTTAAAATGTACCAGGTTCCTATTAGAATGATGGAAATGTTTTGGTAATGGAGGGTGGTGATGGTAGCACAACATTGTGAATGTAATTAATGGCACTGAACTATATATCTGAATGTGATTAAAAGGGGGAAATGTGAGATTGTATATGTGGTAACAGAGTAAAAATAAAGAAAAAATCCATGGAACTACACTACACAAACAGTGAACCCTAAGTTAAACCACGGACTATAGTTAATAATACAATTATAAAAATGTGCTGTCGTTAATTGTACAAATGTTTCACACCAATGCAAGGTGTTAATAACAAGACAGTATATGGGAATCCTCTATTTCATATGTGATTGTTCTACAAACTCACAACTTCTCTAATAAAGAAAAACAAAAACAAAAACAAAAATAAAACAAGTTGCTTGACCTCTTTGCATTCACCTCTACAATGCTTGTATAAACATTTCCCTTAGATGAGGCCAGAGGAGCCCCTGATCTGGGCCTGACCTTTACAGGATCCTATATAATTATCATGAACACCATTTGTTTCCACATTTCTTGACCTGTATCCATGAAGCAAAAAGCTCCAATATCCTAAAGCTGTAAAGGCTTGTGGGTTGTGCCATTGCTAATGACTGAGACAGACCCTGCTTCAAAGGTGTGAGACAAAAGTACTTAGGTAAGAGAAAAAATAAGTTAATTTGCCAAATCCTTTCTCTCCTATAGCATGAATACAACAGTTTCTTAATTAATTATTATTTCGTAGTAGCACTGACTGTCTATGTTCCTGAATTTCTTTTTGTTCCCATTCCTGCATCTTACCAATGTATTTCCAACACAGTGTCTGAATAGCAGTGCAAAGACTCTCATATTACTTTAAAATGTACATATATGTAGCTCTAGGAAAAAAAACATGTGAATCATTACCACGATTCTTTACTTTGGCACCTAGATGGGCACTGAACATTTTGATTATGAATTGTTTTATTTTTATAATAGTATTTAAAAGATATAATTACATTTTCAAAAACTAAATTAAAATGTCAGTTTTATTTTACATTATTTTAATTTAAATTTTCATATTGATTAACGTTTGTATTTTGCTTGTAATCAATATATTATTTGAATATTTTAGAGAAAAATAACTTTTAAAAATATGTGAAAAAAATCTTAGATTATTGATATTTTTACATTTACTGTAGTTGGCATAATTTGATGAAAATATATTTAAGTTTTTGCACTTGGAAAACAATGTCTGACTTTAACAAGCATGCAGCAAACTATGGTCTGTGGGTCAAATCTGGCCTGCCATTTGTTTTTATAAACAGGTGTTATTGGAATACATCTACTCTCATATTCTTATTTAGTGTCCGTGCTGGTTTTGTGTTACAGCATCTGAGCTGCTCAGTTACTACAGAGACTATATGACCACTACTTGGCCATTTATAGATAAAGTTTGTTGACCCTTGCTTTAGATAATCAGGAATGTGTACAATTTGAGATCATAAATAAAAATATAAAATACGAATGTCAAACTTGAAAAAGCATAAAAGCTAAAAAGCAGAGAGAAATAGAAACTTTTCAAATTAAAGCTCAAAATTTATATTAGCAGAAAGCAGGAAAGTGAGCAGACTTCTGTAGCCCCACATGAAGTCTGTAAGCAGGACATTACAAATTCCTTATTTAAAGATTTTAGTACTGATCAAAACAGTGAAAATGAGCAAGGAAATTATTCTCATCAAATCCACACTAGAGCTTGTCAGACAAAATCTCTGCAACGTCAAATTCTTCATTAAATGAAGAAGTAATCTCTGATTAAAACTGAGAACAAAAGAAATTTATTCATATGAAATTCAACTCAGATACAGCAACTATAATCTGGCATGCTCATTAGATGTGGAAGCAAACTACATTCATAAAATAAACTGAGTAAGAAAGTCAAAACCTTTGGAACTTTACTCTGTTTATTGGATAATGATACAGAAAATGACCGACATATCCTTCTGACAGAGTGAGAATGTTTCTAGCCAAGCACAATCTGATTCAAATCAATGGTTACAATTTCCCATTTGATAGACACAGCAGAAAATTTATATTCATTTTTAATGAAATTTCTCGCAAACTGGGGGAAATGATGTTACATTCTAAGTTCAAACATAAAGTATCTTGTTATTATGGTTGTATATTTCACAAAGTTCAGTTTTGGTTTTGACCCATGAAGATACTGTGTTTAGAAGCACTCTTTTGATTAAAAGACCATGAAATGCCACATGTGCATAAAATGGCAACTATTAGACCAGAAAAAAAAGAGTGAATAAATAATAACAATTGATATTTTTCAACAAAGAATTAAAGTGGGAACAGGATATAGAAGACTATTACCATGTTCTTAAAAGAATGTTAAACGATGATATCACTTGTCCAGTATTTGCCAAAGTGCAATGATGGTTTTTGCAACATTAGTATTTGCAGAAAAATGGAAAATTTTAGATTTCATACAAGGAATTTCCAAATTTGTTAATAGAGTGACTGGCTATGCAAGATGAATAAAAATAATGAAAAATATGATTTGTCTCTTGGATGGAGAATTCAAATTAGATCATTGGTTTATTGGATAAGAAAGTGGGAGAAGAAAACATACATAAAAAAGTAAACATTACTCAATTTAAATGGATTTCAAATGTCATGTTGAGAAGATCCTCAACTAAGTTTAAAATTGTGGTCTTTAAGTAGAAAATGGATTATGAACTCAATTTTAAATACATACTATCCATGGTTCTGTTGTTTGCTATTAATCTTAATAAAAGTTATGACCACCAAAGAGAAGAGATGTGCTTGAAGATTTCATTTTTAAACTTCGGAGAAAATGATTTTCTAAATGGAAGAAACTGCATGTAAAATATGAAACAAATGTGATTTCATTAAAATAGAAGGAAAATAGGACAAGAAATGTTTTATGCAGAAAAAGATTCCTGTATAAATAATTTTGGAGCTAGTTTCTAAAGGACTATTTTCTGGCCATTAGAGAGCAAGCTCTGGTCTCAACTGAAGAGAGAGTGGAGTAAATTGGGCAACACAATGTTATTTTCAGTTCTTTATATGATATCTTAGCATTGAAAAATTTAAAAAGAAGAAACTAAGAGATCTGTCTACCTCTAGATACTGCTCTAAAATACTTTGAAAATCTGATAAAAATTATGGAAATTTTTATCTTTTTTTTGTAACATTTTTGTGATAAAAACTTATCGTATTCTCATTATAATCTTTGAACATAATTTGATAATTTCACATTTTATTTCTGAATCTAAATGTTGCTTTAAAAATTTTATTGACAATTCCAGTTGCTATTGCCTCAGCAGAACAAAGTTTCAGCAAAGTAAAGTGAATAAAAAACTAAGAACTTGAAGGACTCAGGAAAGGTTATCCGCATGCCAGCCGGCCCGCGCTGCGCGGTGGGCTGATGCAGCAAGACCTCACAGTAGGAAGCGGGTGTGGCTCAATCGATAGAGCCCCTGTTTACCATGCGGGAGTCCCCAGGTTCGCTTCCCGGGGCCTCCTTGTGAGAGCAGGCCCGCCCGCGCGGCGTGGTGGGCTGATGCGGCAGGACCTCACAGCAGGGGGGAGATAAGCAGACACGGAAGAGGCGCACAGCGAATGGACACAGTAAAACACAAGCAGCAAGGGGGGGATAAATAAATAAATAAATAAACCTTTAAAAAAAAAAAAAGAACATAACTAAGCGAAATCCTTGATTAAAACAACATAATTAGTGAATTTGCATAAATGAGACCAAAAACAAATATATAGTTTAAAAATCAATTCTATTATTTTTATGTTTTATTTTTATTATGCACTGAAACATAGCCAGCCCATTAACAGAACACTCAGATATGCACAATAAAAGTTAAATTCAGTTTTCTTTGATATTTTGCCAACTTTCAGTCATATACAACCCATAACTTTACCTGTATTTTTCAATTTTGTTGTTGGGAAGACATAGTTGTTAACCAAGCGAATAGAACACATTAAATATTTTCTTTTGTAGCTTCTTAGCTTGCTGTAAATGTAAATGTTTAGACACGTGGTTTCCTCTTGGCCCTGGACTCTCTGCTGGCCTTGCCTTCTTCACGGATTATGAAGAGGAACATTGGCTGGGATGAAACGTGAAAGCCCATTGGCAATGGATGAAGTGAGGTGTAGCATTTTCTCTTAACCTTCTCACTACTCTTGCTCCATTTCCAATGGGTCTCTTCTTTCTGTTTCTAGGAATTGGGAATATTGTTCCACACTCCTGTTCACTGCTCAGTATTTTCTTTTTAACTTTATGCCTCCTGGTTTCTTCACTGAAATGGGTATTTTGGTTTTGGATGAACCCACCGAAGTAAGCTCCCCCTGATGAAAACCCAAAGAAATTTGCTTCTGGGTTTTTTTCTACATGTTTTCAGTGAGGATCCAGTCGTTACCACCTAGGAGAATCAGGAGCCGACCGTCATCCAGACCTCTGAAATTTAACAATACATTGTAATGAAGCCTATGCTATTATATCGAAGCAGTTAGTACATATCTTTCAGTTCATATCATTCCTGCCAAACTTGTTAAAAATAAGAAAGGCCTGTTATCTTGAATGTGGGAAACCAAGTCATTTTTAAAAAATGTGATTAATTGCGTGGGCTTGGCCCTTTTAAGTACATGTGGTAAGCCGTATTCCATGGGAACTTTCTCAGCGTGTGTCCAACCACATAAACAAAAGTTAAAATGCAGCTTACATCTCCCTGGCACTCATTAGCATAGCAAAGAAAGCAGGAACCAACCACTTTTTACATGAAAAGACTCTAGAAATCTGTGTTTGCTTACATTAGAATTAGTCAATCTGTGGGTGCCAACTAAAAGCTTAGAAAGATTTATTTATAGGCCTATCACCAAAATGTGTTCTTCATTAATTCAATTTTTTTTCTCAACCTCACATTATTTCTTGAACCCATCCAGGTGGTTTTTAAATGCTGAAGGTAATTTAAAACTGAGCAAATTCACGCACACCGTGTTTATCAGTGCTTAAGAGTAATTGCATGGGAAGGGAAACTCCTTACCACTCATTTGATATTTTGTTCATTTGTTTACATTTAATTAACCTGAATACCACAAATGTAAGCTTGGCTGGGCTTTTCGAGTTAAAATCCACATTGGGAAGGAAATAAACCTTGAACGTCTTGCCAAAGGCATTTAGAATTATATTTCTCACAAGATTAAAGCTGGAAGTCAAAAGTAACTGCAGTTTAGCCAACAATACAGTTCAGCGAAGCTTTGTTATATCGAACATTTCCTCATATATGACACTCATTAAAATAGAAAAGGCCTCAGCTGAAAGACCATAAAGTGGCGTTTCCTCCATATAATATTTTTGTGCACGTAATGTTCAAAAAGCATAGTACCCTGGAAAACATTACGAAGGTCTTTCCTTGTAGATCTGTGTTGGTTGTTAAATTTTGGGAAGTTGCCCTTCTTGTTAGCATTTCATAGCTTTTTACAGATTCAGTCTATATATAGTAGGAAAAAAAAAAAGCCCACAGTTTGCTTTTTAATGTTATTAATAGGAAGCAGCAGGACAAAGTTTCCGTTCCTGGGTGATGATCCTGGAGCACTTAGAATGCGCATTCTTTGGTCTGATAAAGCTTTGGTGACACCCTTCCATTTTTTTTCCCAAGGAAATATGTCACTTGTTCTGCCCTGCAATTAATGGAATGTCTGGAAATGATCTGATCATGAGAAAATCATGTCTGTAAATTAAAGTGATGCTCTCCAATCTGGAGAATATCTATCTGTATATTGTGCTTCTGTACTGCATTATATAGGCAAAGTCTCCAGTTAGAAAAGATAACTAATCTGTATTGCTATGCTATAATTTATAATAGCCGATATTCTTCAGCCTAGTAAATGACTCAATCACGTGATGAAAATATTTTCCTGCTACCTCACCGTAGGGCTTTCGTTTTCCCAGGAACAGATTTCAAGTATGCAGTACACGGGCACTTACGTACAATGAAATTCAAACGTATATAATCATCGTTCTTTTGCTGTCTCACTTTGTGGTTTGTTTTAAGCATGATGTTAATTCCAAAGTGCCTTCTCATTCATTCAGTGTTCAACTTATTTCATTTCTTCAAAAACATGTCAGGCACTGTGCTAGACACTGGGCACAAGAGTGACACAGTCCTCAATTATCCAAGTTTCCAAACAATGAACTCGGGCTTGCAGTGGGCTGACGAGGATTGATGCAGGAGAAGTACAAGATGCTGTGGGGACAGACAGCCAGGGGATCTGACCTACTTCACGGAGCCAGGGAAGGACTTAGGCAGCATGGGTGTGGAGGGTGGCATTTAATCTGAAAACCAAAGAATGATGAACAAGTTAAGGGGTGGGGGAGGTGATGGTTGAGAAAATTCTCACACAGAGAGAGTAGCAACCACCAAGCCTCAGAAGCCAGAGAGAATGTGGTGTGTTTAAGGAACCAAACGTTTGAGCCAAGTCTGAGGGACAGAGGAGCAAGCAGTGATGCCCGACTGCATGTTTTTTTTGCCCCCAGCATATCACAGGCAGAGCACGTTATTTTTAATGTTAACTCATGTAAACCATAATAAAAAGGTACACCTATTAAGCAAAAATAGAGATTAGATTTCAAATTTAACTGCAGCACAGCACATTCAGAGATGATTGCATATTCAACCTTGCTAGTGATGAAATCTAGACCTACTCTGGGCAAAGAGAGATTTTAAAGTGGTCTTTGAAAATCTGGATGCTGAAGTGAATTTTGTTCCTGTTACTGGGTCTAAGTGGGGGTGTGGGGACATGGACACACGTTTAGTCCATGAAAATGTGACTGCAGGATGATAGCTCTCAGCCTCCTGCAGTCAGCCTGTATTTCCCTCAAATCAGGCCGGGCACTGCCCAATCCTTCCGTGCTAAGCTCAGCTTGCCTGCTCAGCCCTGCCTGCTCGGTGAGAGAGCACCCAGAGATTCTGGGTTGCCTTGGTGCCCCAATTTGGTAAGCAGTGAGAGAGGGAGAATGGAACCCAGGTATGTGTCCTGAATTTTATCTTTTCCCTTTTCTTTGAAAAGCAGAAAAGGAGAGAGGTCCTTGCCATCTCAGGGAGAGAGCCCCAGAGGTGACAGCTGTTTTGGCAGTGCTGGAGGCATCCACATGGGGATGTCACTCAGGAGTGGTATTAGGGATGGCGGCAGAAAGGCTGGAAAGGCTTCCTGGGAGTGTCTGCTGTGGACTTCGGTCCAGCAAGGAGAGAGCAGTGGGATCTTACGTATCAAGACCACAAGGACTTTCTTTCAGCGAGCTCACCAAGAAGCTCGGCTGGCAAGAGCAGCAGCCAGCATGGGAGGTGATTAATAACTATAGACACAGCTAACACCCATGAGGGCTTTCACAAGTTGCTAATTAACAGGCATTAACTCCCTTAATCCTCGCACCAAGTCTGAGATTAGGAAATTGAGGCACAGAGATGCTAAGGAACTTGTCTAAAGTCACAGAGCAACTCAGGAGCAGAGCTGGGATATGGACAGCTAAGCACCCAGTAGCATTTGTGTAGGAAACCACTTCGGGCACAGAATTCTCCCTATGGTTGTCTAGAGGGGTGAGGAGAGAAACAACTCAGGATCACATGTTGGCTGGACTGTTTGGTCTGGGCATTGGCAAGAGATTCATTCTCTGAGTTTAAGAAATTAATAATTTAAAAGAGGGCAAGGAGAGGGGGTCTTCCTTTGTGAAAGCCCATGCTTTTCCTTTTATCATGTAATTTGTGCTGCGAGGGTCTCAGAATGTATTCCAAGTAGTTTTGTACTAAAGGAATCAAGTTCATGGTCTGATTCGAAGGCTCTCTTTCCCCCAGAGATCCCTACCATTGCCTGGAGGGGCTTGAAATGACAGTAGGAAAAAATAATTTCTTTGGATGTTGAAGATTTACTTTTATAGGATTCTCTTAAACTATAAACATCCGAGGAAGGAGGGCAAGATGGCATTGGTTTAGGTGGGCACTCACCATCTCTCTCACAGAGGATGGCTGATTGGGGACAGGATCGTGCCTGAGTGGGCTGTTCTGGGAGCCCACGGAGCGAAAGCCTTAGGGACATCGATCTGAAGGAAGCTGGACAGGGAGGTGGATTGCTCAAGATAAAACCGTGAGTTTTTCTGGACCTGGAAATCATGGACATGGACAGCTAAGCCCTACCCTCACGGCAAAGGGCTAGGGTGATCCCTGATTCCCACCGGCAACCCAGTGAGAGGATGCATTCTCTGAGAGTGGGAGGGTTCTGGCAGAGGGTGGAGAGGGGCTTCCTTTCTGTGGGTTTGGCTGCCTGGACCCCCTTGCAGCTTTGGGGAGCACACCAGACTTGAGGTGGCACCAGGCAGAGAGGAGAGGTGAATCTGCTGAGGAAGCCTGATCTACCTAGCCGCCCTGGGATACGGAGGCTTGGCTCGGGAGGGGACGGAGTCAGCCAATTTTACAGTTCCGCACTCAGGGGTATCAGAGTTTCAGCTCCCCTAGGGGGATCAGACAGTGGGAAGTGTTTGATAAGCTTCCATGAGCCTATTTAAGGTCCCCTCGGCAGAGGGGGTGGTCTAGAAGAAGCCTTCTTTTGGGTCCCTTATTTCTCCAAAAAAAAAAAAGGTTACTTAAAAAACTTTTTTTAACTTAGTATACTCACTAAAAACTACCTCAAAACCTGCAGAGAGAAGCCTGCAGGGTAATTAATTGATGAACACAAGCAGGCTGAGAGGCTCCACAAGGGCCCAAGAAGGAATGCGGTTCTTCCTTAGCTTTGTTAGACTGCTTGCTTGTGTATTTGTTTGGTTTTTCTTTTTTTTTGCTTGTTTGTTTCTTGTTTTTCTTTCCTCTTTCCTCCCCCGCCCTTTTTTAAAATTAGGTGCTGCTAGCTAGTTTCTTCTTTACTGTGCTTCTTCTTCCTTGATTTCCCATTTTCTGTGTATATTGATTTTGTCTACCAACGCTATCTCTTTTCCTTCCTTCATCTTTCTATATTCTGCTTTCTGTTGTGGTTCTTACATTCCACCTTTTTTCATTAGTCCTCAACTTCATGGGTTTCGATATATATCTTGTCTATTCTGTTTTCTTTTTTTATTAACTTTTTCCTTTCAGCCCTTTCTTTACTCTTTCTTTCTCTCCTCATCATTCTGCCTTTTAAATCATTCTATATA
>JAQZBX010032167.1:0-26003 GCA_029593785.1 Cabassous unicinctus | reverse complement strand
ACTAATACACTAATACTAGTGCTTTATTACACAACCATAGTAACTGGAACAAACATCTTGGCTGGATCCCCTAATTTCCAATCACTCTTGATTATTAGAATGCTCTTAATCCTGAATCTAAGATGTTCTCCACTGTGTATCCCATTCCTCACACAATACCACAAGAATATCCTTGCTTCTTGGACATGTGCCTCAATAGCTTTTTGCAGCAACTACACCCTAGAAATCAGAAGCACCTAAGTGCCCCCTTCCTGTCCAGCAGGAGACTCAAAACTGCTCTCCCCAGAGCTCTCTCTTTCTTTACCCCAGTGAGGCACCCTCCCTTCTGATAACCCCACACTCCAGACACACTGCTCCTTCCACCAACCTGCCTAGGGGGTAACTGCGTCCCTGTCCCCTCTTGTCCTGGCTCAAGACTGTGCCCTCTGTCCTCTCTCCCATCTCAATACTGTGTCTTGCTTAGCTTGAAAGCACCGTAGAAGCAGAAATTGAACCCACAGGCAGGAACCTTCTGCTTATCTGGAATCATAATACAATTTTAAAATACTTGAAGTTTGACCCAAAGCTTCTCAATGTGGATGGAAATATTTCTAAAGTCTATTACTGACTTCCTTGCTGCATTAATGTGCACCAAACATGACGTGGAGTTTACTCAGTGGCTCGGGTCGCAAGTACCCTGATGGACTCTCAGAGACCATTCTGAGCAACCTGTCTTTTTAGAGACAGGACAACAGGCTCAGAAAGAGGGTCCATGACTGTCCTCATGCCACACAGCCAGCTCAAGGCCAAGATGGAACCAGAAACCCAGGTTCCTGCTGCGAGCTCAGCGCTCTCTCTCCAGAGCAATGACAGAGTTCCTTTGTACAGTGCTTCACTGACCATGATGTCATTTCATGTGCACATTGAATCTGACCTGCACAATGACCCTGAGTTTTTGCTGCCAAACAGAGATCTCGAGATGTGTGAAATAATTTGTATTCACATCGAAGGAGTCCAATGTCTGCTATTTCCCAGGACACACCGGCTTGAGATACCTGCAGGACACCAACGTGGAAATATTGAGCATGTAGTATGTGTTACCTACTCTGCTAAATGCTGCATTCTCTCATTTAATCGTGGCAACAAGCTCAGGCAGGGATGCCGTCAGTGTGTCTTGATGCTTTCTGTTGATTTTTGCTTCACCTAGGGAGCGGAAGGGCAGTGGATTTGCTCTTTGCCACTCTTTGGTCCCGTTATGCTTATGCCCGATGCACAGTCATGTTCTGGATGGTGAGATGGCCATAAGTTTGGCCTCCAGGGAAGCAGAGGCTTTCTGCAGTTCTCTTTACTCCAGGTGCTGAGCTTGGAAAATTTTTAGCAGAGGTGTCCCGAGAGCCAACTGTTTCCCTGGTGGTGTGCCAGGAGAGGTGTTGAGTGCTTGTCATTAAAGTGGGAATAGTGGCAACTGTGCACTCCCAGTTCCTGCTGGGTCCCTCACGCCCATATTCAGCTCCCTCTGGACAGTGAGCTAGAGTGGTTTGATGCTCAGGGCACTGGCCTTGGGCACTGGGCGGACCTGCATCTTCTACTGACCTTAACTAACCCAGTTAGCTGAGCCTCAGTGAGCTCTAGGGTAAGAATAAGTCTCCCAGAGATGCCATTTGTGCTTCTCACTGGATAGTTCTAGATCTTCCCCAATCCAGGCATATGGCAGAATTGCATTTCCTTGTCCCCTGGTGCACCTGGGTCCAGCCAGTGAGTTGTGTGCAAATGTGATGTGGGTCACATCCAGTCCACACCATTTCATTGTCTCTGCGGCCCTCCAGACTGCTCTGTCCCTCCACCACAGCATCTGGAAAAGTTCCAGATAGCGTTTTTTCCATCAGCGGCTGGTTCCAGGGTCCTGGAGTACATTTATCAAGAAACAGAGTCTTCATCTGACTGTGGTGGACATGCAGTGTGAGGCAGAAAGAGAACACTGATGTTTTAAGCCACTGAAATGTTGGGGCTGCCACAACTAGCCTGGCTCAACCCGGCTGACACGCTCCCACGTGGGGTTTTTGTGAAGTTTGAAGGAGCTATTCCATGTAAAGCACAGAGCACAGTCTGCCCCTCACCAACACTCAGTATGGGTAGTGATTTTTTTCTTTTCCTCTGTCTTGATGTCCCATAGGCATCTCAAGGTCAACACATCCAAACCCAGATCAGCCCTCACCCCCAGTGCCAACTCAGCTCTTCCCCCTGTTCCCCCGCCTCCACTGAGGTGGGCACTGCCTTCCAGTCTTATGAACAGTGGCCAGTCTTCCCTCCACACCCAATAAGTTGAAAACCCTTCTAAATACCTCATGGTTCTCTCGATCACCTCTTCTTCGTTTCCTTCCACACTGTCTTAGCTCAGACCCATGTTATCTCTCATTTCATTTCATGCTATAGCTTTCTAACAGGGCTTGTTGCTTTTATTATGTTCCCACAATCTAGTCTTCACCCAGTACTTAGTTGATGTGTTCATACATCCGATCACTTTCCTCCCACGCGTCCACCAGTTCACCTGTCACCATCCAACCCACCCTTGTATGTCACTATCAGATGAAAATTCTTCACGGTCCACAGGAGAAGTTAGAAACTGCTAGCCCTTGGGCACGAGCCCTCCGTGTTCTGGCCCCACCTATGCGTCCCACCCCACTTATCATCACTCCTTGGCGAGCGTGCTGGGCTCTGGCCATGCTCCACCAGCTGCACTTCCCCGGACGTTTCTCTCTCTCTCATGTCTCCATATCTTTGTACCCACTATTTCCTGGGTTTGGGAAACCAAGACTCTCAACATAGCCTGGGGTCTTTGGACATCTCTATTAAGATGTTATGGGGAGCGGCTGTGGCTCAATTTGTTGGGCTCCCGTTTACCATATGGGAGGCCCCGGGTTTGATTCCCGGGGTCTCCTGGCGAAGGCAAGCCAGCCGGCGCGGCGCGGTGAGCTGATAGCCCATGCAGCACGGTGAGCTGGCGCAGCAAGATGACACAACAAAAGAGAAATAAGCAGACACAGAAAAACGCAAAGCAAACGGACACAGCGAGCACAAACAGCAAGGGGGGTGGAATAAATAAATAAAAAAAAATAAATCTTAAAAAAAAAAAGGTGTTATGACACTTATCATAGTGTACTGTACATGTGATTACCCATCTTGCCCCACACACTGGGAGCCACTTGAGGGAAGGGGCTGGCTCTTGTCCATCTTTGTGTCACCAGCATCTTGTGCATTGACCTGATGCATAGGCACTTGATAAGTAACTGTTGAATGAATGGATCAATGGATGAGGTCAGTCAAGGGCTCATGGGCAAGAGGGGAAGACGGACATTCAGAGGTCCCTGTGCCGCCCCTATGCCACAGAGCATCAGCTTGCATGGCCATGATACGCTTGCCAGACACATCTGGGCCTTAGGTAAAGGCTTACTGCCAGAGACAAATGCCAGGCCAGGCTGCTGGAGTGGCTGTACCCAGGGCCCACATCACAGAGGTATCCTCTGCTGAAGGGGGCCTCCCCCACTCCAGCCTTGCTGTTTCCTAACTGAAGAATCTGGCCAGGAAATGACAACTGTCCTCCAGGAGCTGAACACATCCCAAGATTCAAGTTGAGATCTTCCCTTCTGAATTTTTTATTTTTATTTTTTTTATACTCTCATGATGTTGTATAATGGCATCATTAAGAAGTTTAACTCTCCTTGAGCTGGGAGCATAGCAGAGAGGTCACGAAGTGCATTCCTCTACCTGCCAGCTTGCACTCTCCCAGTCCCTAGAATATTCCCAGCTTTACTTTGGTGATTAATCCAGCATCCTACCACCCAAGGGCTCTCTCTTTCTAATGCAAGGTGAGGTGAGGTGAAGAACGGCCACATTTATCAGAGCCTGGATCCCTGAATGACCATGTGGAGGAAAGCTGCCGACTGACCAATTTACTCCCTCAGTACTGTTAAGTGAGCAAGGAGTAAACTTTTTTTTGAGCTATTCACTGATGCACAGGGTTGGGTAGGGGACAGTAGGACTGGTCCACCCTGGGCGTAAGGCCATAAAGGATGAGATTTTTGGTCAATTAAAAATAAATACATAAAATGACTAAAAATCAGCCAGCTCTTTATTATCACCATGCACCTGTGATTTAATAATGTCGACGATGAAATACTCTTCCCCACCAGCAGACTGAGCGCGCTCTCCACCCTCACCTTGGTAAGTCACTGGAGCCGTTAGACATTTTGAAGTGTGTGTGTGTTTAATTATTATTATTTAGTTATTTATTTTTACAGTGGTTAGCCTTCTTTACTCCGAGTGGGAGCTGTGAGCTCACAAGGCCTTCCATGGTCTCCGCAGAGCCCCTGCCACTGCCTCTCTCAGAGCTCACCCACACTCTGCTCTCACGCTTGTTGTCCAGTCTACACTGGCCTCCTTGCTCCTGGCAGGATCACTCCAGGCATGTTCCCAGCACGGGGCCTTTGCACTACCTCTTTCCTCTGTCTGCATGGCTCGTTCCTTCACGTCCTCCAAGTCTTTGCTCAGATGTCACCTTCTCAAAACAATCTACTCTGACCATCCTGTTAAAATAGTACCCTACTCTTTCTCCCAGCTCTCCTGATTCCACTTATCCCTGTTCTATTTCTTTTTTCCATAGCCCTTATAATCACCTAACATAATATATAACTTACTCATTGATTATGTTCGTCACTCTTGCCCACTAGAATGTAAACACACTAGAGGATTCATCTTTGTCTGTTTGAGTCATTTTTTTTTTTTTTAAGGAGGTACCAGGACCTTGTACATAGGAAGCAGGAGCTCAACCACTGAGCTATATCTGCTCCCCAGTTTGATTCATGAATATATCCAAAGACAATAAAATGGTGCCTGGCACATAGTAGGTGCTCAGTAAATGCTTGTTGAAAGAAACAGTTAGAGACCAGTGTGGGGTAATCCCCCTCCAGATGGTCACTTGAATTCTGGCTTCTATTTTGCTTCCTTCGTTCAGTGTGTCCTCCGTGAAGGAGCTCTCGAGCCTTGGGACACACTCAACTCTTTTCCCCATCAGTTAAGACTTGTGTGGGAGTGGTGCTTATGTGGCCACAAGGACAAATAGCCGGAGTAAGTTGCTTCTGCAGGAATTCAGCTTATAGGGTGCCTCCCGCCCACTCTGCTGCCCTGCTTGCTTGTTCTCTGATGTCGAGCAAGGTCCTTGTCTCAGAACAGTGCTCCCCGGGGTGGGTCCAGCTCCTGCTGCCTCTGGATCCATCCCTACACTCCCCACATAGAATGGGATTCTGTCCTCTGTGTCTTCCTGCTGTGAGGCCTGGAGGTAGGGGTCTGGGAGATAGCTGAAGACCCGCCGTTCTCTCCCGTCTGGCTCTATTCTTGTGCCCCCTCTCCAAGTCTCTTCTATGAGAGGGAGTTCTGGAAGGCATTTTCCATTCTTGGCTTCCTGCACAGAGATTCTCTATAATGAGAGCTTCACTCAAGGGCCTCAGGGGGAAAGGTGATTTAGCATAATTACAGTCAGGGCTGCCACTGGCACGACATCAGAAAGGCAAGTGCCCTCTGCATTAAACCCCATGTCCGTCCTGCTCTTGCGGGGTGTGAAATAAAAAGGCATCCTGTAAGATGGACGGGAGCCTGGGCGTGAGGCCGAGGTGAGCAGACCCTGGCCGTGGGCCTGGGCTATGGGAGGGATCTAAAGCCCTTGGCTATTGCTCTGGGAATCGGCTTACGTAGCGGCCCTCCTCAGCAACCCCCCCGCCCCTGTTCTCTCTGCCAGATCTTGCCACCCTCTTGGACCTGCCTAGGCCTCACTTCCTCTGTGACCCTCCTGCCTGCTGTGAGGGCCCCTCCTCAGAAAGTCAACGGCATCCCACCACGCCCTTCATCTGTGACAAGCCTGCTTCCCCCTTCTTGCTGTGGCACTTTCCTGTCTTCCTCAAGGACAGACTCAGTTCCCCGGGAGTTATTCCCCTCAGCCTGTAGCTTAGAGCCTCGTTTCTGGCAGAAACTCAGCACTTGCCTCCTGTCTGTGGACTCCCTCAGGGCAGCTCCTGAGCCCGGCATATTATGAAGGATCAGTAAATACTTGTGGACTTAGGTAGAAGAGGCTCTAGGATGCCAGGCTATTCCCTCCTGTTTATTCAATTCCGCCAATACTTCCTGAGGGCCTGGGATGTGCTGGTTGCCATGGGAAGTGATTTCGCCTCCAAGGGATCAATACCAACTCCAATGAATATTCTAGAAGACGCAATGGAGTTGAGAGCAATAGCCGGGAAGGCTTAAGGAGGTTCACGCACCTGTGCTCGGATGAGCCAGGCACCCTCTCTGTGTGTGGTCAGCCCGGAAGCCTGGGTTGGGTAGGGCCTTGGGTGGGTCACCGGAGCCTTTGCCTGACAAGAACACGCTGGCCCCAGCCTCTCCGTGCCTGTGTGGGATAATGACCCTTGGCCTCCTCACAGGGCCGCAGGGAGTTAGGGGCTTAATGTGTCCAGGCCTGTGGGCTTGAAAAGGCAGGGGGCAGGTTTATGGGCATGCAGGGTCTCCTTGATATGCCTATTAAAAGAGGCAAGTTTCAGCCTTCCTCTCCGTGGGAGATTCCCACGCTCATAATTGGCGGTCCTAACTTTCTCCTGCCTTTTATGTCGGCGGGAGACCTCTTCACTCCCCGATAAAAGGTGGGAGCAGCAACCCCCCGGCGTGAGGCTCATGCCCTTGGCCCAGCTGGCTCTCCCTGGGACCTCCCTGTAGAGCGGAGGCATGGCGAGCCATTCCTACCACATCAGCCCCGGCTGCAGGGTCAGGAACTTCAGTTCCTGCTCAGCCATCGTGCCCAAGCCCGGGGCCCACGGCTGTGCCAGCGCCATGGCCTATCGGGCCGGGGGGCCAGGGAGGCCGGGCTACAGGCGCCTCGGAGGCTTTGGCAGCCGGAGCCTGTGCGCAGTGGGGTCCCCGCGGATTGCGGTGAGCTGTGGCTGGCCCCTACGCAGCGGGGGCAGCTTTGGCTACCGGGCAGGGGGCCTTTGCGGGCCCAGAGCCCCCTGCATCACCACCGTGACGGTCAACGAGAGCCTCCTCACGCCCCTCAACCTGGAGATCGACCCCAGCGTGCAGGGCGTGAAGCACCAGGAGAAGGAGCAGATCAAGGGCCTCAACAACAAGTTCGCTGCCTTCATCGACAAGGTGGGTCTGGGTGTGGTCCCCTGGGGCTGAGGCAGGAAGGGGCAGGAACCCAGGCTCGACTGAGTTCACATTCTCAGTCCCAGCGCTGCCACCCACTAGATCAGGGCCTTGGTCTGCATACATTGCTGCGAGAGGCAAATGCAATAGTGGATGTGAAATTGTCAGACCCAATAGGACGGTTTACTGCAGCTATTTCTACTGCTTAGCGAGAGCTGAATGTACACCTGTGGCTCCACACACCTAATTCCTCTATCTTCTGGATCTCAGCCTTTATGCAATAAGCAGGTGTGGGAAGGGCTTGGCACCCCTGCTTAGGCGGATGTTGGCTCCCTCTTCGAGGAGATGCTCTCCAACCCCTGCATGGAGAGGGGAGCCAAGAAGAAGAGGGCCCGTAGGCTCCTTTCCTGATCCTTCTTGGTGGGGATATTGTAGAAAAGCTGTGGATTCCCAAGACTCCTGCCCAAGGCACCAGCCCCAACACTCACATAGATTAAAAACAGAGAGTTGAGAAATTTAGGGGATGGTCCATGGAGAGGCTGTTTAATTGCACTTTTCTGGCATTGCACTTTTTGAGCCCTCTTTCAGGTTGATGATAAAGCTCTGGTTTCCTCTCATATAATGATGTCCTCTCTGTGAGATCATAGTCTGATCTTTGGGCAAGGATAGCGACTGAAGTTCAAGGGAGGAAAGGCTCATTTTTTTTTTTTGTCTTTTATTTAGAAAGATTACATAAAACGTCAAATTTGCACATTGAATTATATCAACAGTTCCATTGGAACATTACTTAAAGGAGATGTTAAGTTGTGTTCCACAAAAACATTTTTAAAAAGGCTTCCATGGCCAGTTAACTATTCATACATATTCTCCCTTGGAAATTTATAGTGTCCATTAGCATATTTTTCCCATTTCTTTGTACATTTTATAATCATTTTTTAAACAAATCAATTTTATTGTTACATATTAATAAAGCATAAATCCACCCAAAGAGTACAATCAGTGGTATTCAGTGTAGTCACATATTTGTGCATTCATCACCCCAGTCATTCCCAGAGCACTTTCATATTCCAATAATAATAATAAACAAAAAACAAATAAAACTCATCACCTCTCAGTCTCTCTATGCCTCGCCTGCCATACACAGCTTCTATTCTTTTTCCTTCTCTCTAGTGTATTGGTATTTATATTTTGTAAAAACAGTCTTATGTATGCAATACCAGCCATATTCGTGTTTTATGTGAGGTTTCACTATCTTATACAGTCCCATGTTATAGTTTTTAGCTTTCCCTCTAGTAATATACAGGACCTTATACTTTCTGAAAGGCTCAGCTTTGAGGGCTGGCTGGTGTGCACGTCCACGCCCCAGGACTGTGTAAGAAGGCATGTGCCAGGGTGAAGGAGGGTGGGGGCTCTGCCCTCAGACAAACAGCAGCCTTAGGTACAGGCGCATCGTCAAGGAAAGCTGCTGTCACAACTCTTCTTAACACAGGGTCAGCTCTCCAAGCACTGCTCCCTCCTACTGGCACAAGGAGCTGCAGTCATGCAGGCTAGTCACGCATGAGGACATCAGCCGGGGAGAGGGCGGGTAGGGGCAGTGGAAGTCCAGCCCGGGCTCTGGTGGGGGGTGCTGCGTCCGCCTGGAGGGGCTCCTCTCCCTCATTTGCTCAAAAGCACAGTGAGGGCCCTGAGCAGACGCTACAGGGGTCTTTGCATGTGGCCTTTGGGCATTGCCAGTATACACTGCTCCTCTGTTGTGAGGGGTCAGTTCCGGGGCTGGAAAGAGAGACTCACAGCCGCACGAGGCTAGCCTTTTCCTCCCCAGGGGTTGCTGGGAACCAGCCGCCTCCCTCCAGCGTCCTTCCTTTAGGACGAACTCCAGGTTTGCAGGCTGCATTGGTGTGGTGGGCTTACACCTGCAGAGCAGAGCAGGCGAGTCGGGGGCTGCCTCCCCCCGCCCCTGGTCGTGCATGTTGAAGCCAAAGCAGATGCCTTTTAGCTAGCCAGGGTTTGGTTCCCTTGCCCAAGACACAGGCAGTTGAGAGTTGCTTTGTACCAGACTTGTCCTCCCAGAAGCTTGGGGCTTGAGAGGAAATCATCTAGTTTTGGGCTGGTAACTTCCACGGGAGCCGGGCAGGTGGCGTGACAGAAGCCAAGCCGCAGAGGCATGCCTGCTCGGAAGGGCAGCTTCTCCTACTCACCTCCAGACTCGGGCCCTGTGTTGTCAGAGCTTCTGGCTTTTCAAGAAGGTCTGAGAAATTCAGGCTCTTACCTGAGATTACTCACATTTTAAAGGTTGGCGACTAATTCAGATTTTTATAAAACCATGTGCAAGCCACATAAAATATCCCTGTGGGCCAGATAGGGTCTGGGGGACTGGCAGTGTACAAGTTTTGATCTACTCCTACTTGGTTTACAAGCAAGGCTCAGGGAGGCAGTGACCTGGTGGGTGGCAGGGTTAGGCCCGCGGGGGTCTCCTAAGCCCTGGCCCAGAGACACCTCCCACCCCCATGCTCCAGTGCACTAGGATCAGAGTGAAGAAAAGTCATGCTGGGCTCGTTTTAAAATTGCTGCTGTAACAGAATACTGCAACTTTAGCACCTGAAAACAAGGCACATTTATCTCACAAGGCGGAAATCAGCGAGTTGGCAGGGCTGCACTTCTTTCAGGAAGTTCCAGGGGAAAATCCCTTTCCAGAGACATTTGGCCTTTTAGCAGAATTGAGTTCCATGTGGTTGTAGGACTGAGGTCCCTCTCTCCTTGCTGGCTAGCTGCCAGGGGATGTTCAGCATCTAGAGCCTTCCTGTATTTCTTGGCTCATGCCCCCCTCCCCACTTCCTCCATGTTCAAAGCCAGCAATGGGTGGGTGGATCCTCATCATATTTCAAATCTCTCCTCTGCCTTATTCTCCTGAGCATCTTTCACTCTTCTGCCTTCCTCTTCCACTTTTAAGGCAATTATATTGGGTCCACCTGGATAATCCAGGATGATCTCCTTGTGTTTAGGTCCATAACCTTATTGCACCTGCCGGGTCCCTGCCAGGGTGTAGATATCTTTGGGGTGCCATTATTTAGCCTACCACAGTGGTCTAGGGTATGTTTTGCAGAATCAGATGTTATTTCATTCTGTGCAGAATAAACACTTCTCTGTGAACTGAGTGCTCTTTCTGGAAGGGGAGGATGGAGTGGGGGGACGTTACTTGGGGAACAATTGTGACCTGCACTTTCAGACTTTGCCAGATGATTTGACCTCCTGGGGAAGGCCCCAGGCTGCAGCAGGCCAGGGGCCATTCCCAAGGGCAGGCTCTTCCCAGGGGTTCCCTCTGAGCCTCTTTCCCACATCCTGGGCAGCAGGTGCGTTTCCTGGAGCAGCAGAACAAGCTCCTGGAGACCAAGTGGCAGTTCTACCAGAATCGCAAGTGCTGCGAGAGCAACCTGGAGCCACTGTTCCGTGGCTACATCGAGACGCTGAGGCGCGACGCCGAGTGTGTGGAGGCCGACAGCGGGAGGCTGGCCTCCGAGCTGAACCACGTGCAGGAGGTGCTGGAGGGCTACAAGAAGAGGTGAGCATGACAGGGCTGTGGGTGTTTAGAGGAGGTGTGGGTAGGTCTTGGGCTGGGGTCACCCAATTCTCCCAGAGACTGAGATGACTGGAAATAGGTCATCTCAGACTACCTACTGGATTGTTCTGCTTTATCAGTCTGCTCTGTCTTGTTTTTGCTTTCGCCTCATGAGCCCCATCCTAGGGCCTTTGGAGAGCTTTGGAGAGAAGAAGAGCTCCCAGTGCGGGAGGGGTGGGATGCATAACCAGAGGGATGGAGAGAGGGTACACAGGAGGAGCTAGATCAACAGTTGGCACCAGGATAGGTTCAGAGGGAAAGACCCTGGGAGGGCAAGCTTGAAAATGAGCTGGCTGATGCCCTTCAAGGTTTCTGACCAATGACCTTGGACTGTTCTTTTATTTACTGGCAGAAAAGCAGTAGGCTCTTGTTTTGCAAAGCTCTACAATTCAAACTCCAATGTGAGTCTTTTGCTTTAACCTGAATTATTTAGTTTGGCCATTACCCAGCCCAAACCCCACAGGGTCACTGCGAACTTGCCCTTCTTTACCTTGTAGATACAGACAGAGAGAAGAGTGATTTTAAGTCCTGATAATTTTAACCCTTCTTGGAATTCTTGTCTTGGATGGTCAGGTTTTACCATCTAGAGCAGGGGTTCTTAACTTTTTTTGTTCCATGGACCCCTCTGCCAGTCAGGTGAAAACCACAGACCCCTTACTAAGTCCACACTATACTGTGTATTATTTAATAAATATATCACACCCACACCAACATGTCCCCACAAGAATAATGTTTTTTTTTAAATTTCAATTCAAGCTCATGGACCCCTTGTTAAGAACTCCTGGTCTAGATGGATACAACCATGGATCTTCACTTGGGGTGCTGTAAATACACATCCAGTTCTCAGTTTACAGGTGTCTCGATCTGTCTCCCACTCTGGGGGTGTGAGGCCAGTAATGACAGAGCTGAGAGTTTATAGCAGCCCCAATTGCCCTGTAATTAACAAGTTGTGCAAACCTAACTCTGGGAACTCTGTTCGTCCTTGTCAGCTGGGGCAGTGCCACTGCAGAGAGAAGGCCTCATGGGCAGGAGGCATGGGTCCTGGCTGGTGGAGGAGGGCTATGGAAAACATCAAGAGTCCAGGCCTGTGGGTTGCTTCCAGGAGTTCAAGTCTTTAGACGTTGGGAAGTGAGGGTGGGTGGACTGAGTGGGGGGAGCAGAATGTCGTAGGGGTGACTTCACAGAGCTTTATGTTTTTATATAACTTTAGAGCTGAAAGGACCCTTGGAGCACCTAGCCTTTCATTCATCAATATTTATTGAGTGCCTTCCTGCACACCAGGCAATTTAGCTCAAGATGCAGAGAGAGTAAATGACATGCAGCAGGTTTTACAGTGACTTCAGTCAAAGCTGGAATCAGATACCAGGGACGTGGACTTGTGTCCTTTTGTTGGATTCTCTGTGGCTGGGAATAAAAAGACCAGAGAGGCCAAGCCTCTTTTTCCAAGGCACACAGAATGCCAAGGGCAGAGCTGGGGGTTTTGAAAACCTCAGGCTCTGGCTGGCCCAGGGTCCTCAGTCACGGGGACCTTTGCCCCGTGCGCTCTCTCCTCAGGTATGAAGAGGAGGTGGCGCTCAGGACCACGGCTGAGAATGAATTTGTGGTGCTGAAGAAGGTGAGTGACTCGAAGCCACTGAATGTTCTGAGACTGGTGACTCTGTTGTGTGTGTGGTGAGGCGCTCAGTCCCTTGGCAGGCGGAGGTCCATTCGTTTGGCCACGGGAGCCATCTGGGCCTCCGTGCAGGAATGCAGGCTGTGTTTCCAGCTCATCATGCTGTCACTTGGCTTTTTGTACATTCGCTTTGAAGTCTCCTCACTCTCAGGTGGATCTTGCCTCCTCTATTCATCCCGGTCGGGGTGGTTGGTTCTCAACTTGCTGGTGGTTTTGTGAGCTGTGGCCGTCATTCAGTGGCATTGCAGATGATGAATAAGCTAGAGAAGAAAACTGTTATTGTTGAGCAAAAGTGTATGCTAATGCTCTTTAATAAATAATGTGCTTACCAGACCCCTTATTTGTGAATACTCACATGACAGAGAGGCGGCTGGTAAAAAAATCTAACCTTGGAGGTGTGGTCAGTGTCGCCTGACCCGGGAGCTGACGATGACCTGCTGGTGTACCCCCGGCTCTGTCGACCACCAAGGATTCATGGTCATGGGCCAGTTTAACTCAGAGGCAGCAGCCTGACTTTCTGGACTGTGACCTTAGGCTTCCCTTTTCAGCAAGGTCCCCAGTTGTGGAGGTGTCTGACGTCTCTCATCCTCCTTCTCCCAGGTGGGAACGCCTGGTCCCACTGATGTTTATATGATGGGAGACCGTGCCAGTGGGTGGGCAGCTAATAAAGACACTGTCTCTCCTAGAGGGGCCCTGAAGTGAAGATGAGAAGTCCAGGTGAGACTTGAAGGGGGCAGGTTGGCTGGGCAGGGGCAGGTCCGAGGCAGAGAGGGGCCAGGAGACGGCCTCAGGGAGTGAAAGGGATTCAGGGGCACAGCAGGGGAGGAATCCCTCACCCATCCTCTCCCTCCTTCTCCGCCAGGACGTTGACTGCGCCTATTTACGCAAGGCGGACCTCGAGGCCAACGCGGGGGCACTGAGGGAGGAGATTGGCTTCCTGCAGCCCCTCTATGAAGAAGTGAGTTTTTCTCAGTCTCCAGAAAAGCACGGCGGGGAGGGGCGGAGGCGGATTTTCTAGGGGTGTGCCTGTCCCAGTTCTCAGTAAGAGCGTTGTCTGTCCCTTATTCTCCGAGGGCCTGAACATCCCTGCCTTCTGTGACCAGAGCAGATTTTCTTCCACTTGGTCCTCCTTTCAAAATGGAAACAGACGGTGCCCTTCCTTTAAAATAAGAAAAGCAAAAACAAATTAAAAATAAATAAATAAATAAATAAATAAATAAATAAAATAAAATAACTCGAAAGACCGTGATTCATTCCCTGTCTGCACAGTACAACATCAGGTGGAGGTTTGATACTTGCTAAATCAGGTCGTGTGAAAACCCAATGAGCTAATTCAGGACCCCAGATCCGGTCATTATCTGACTCATTGAATTTACAGATAACCACAGCTGGCCTGGATGATTCAGGCCCCAGTGGAGACTGAGCCAGTTTGTGTGTACACAGATAAGGTTCTCTCCACTGATGCAGGCCTTAACTGAATTCCACCTTATGAGTTGCTTTGGGGCCACAGTCCAAATTCCTCCCCAGCCTTCTCCTCTTAAAGCTACACTTTTTAAATTTTTCTGAATTTGTTGGTAGTTTTATAGTTTATTTCCTAAGGTTTCAGAGTTGGATTTACTGTGGAGATACGAACAGGAGGGAGCTTCTTTGCTGAGGGCACTGATTGTTGTCTCCCACAGGAAATCTGCCTCCTTCAGTCTCAAATCTCAGACACCTCGGTCGTGGTGAAGATGGACAACAGCCGGGACCTGAACATGGACTCCATCATTGCTGAGATCAAGGCTCAGTACGACGACATCGCCAGCCGCAGCAGGGCTGAGGCCGAGTCCTGGTACCAGACCAAGGTGAGCTGCAGGGCTGGGGGTATGTTTGGATCCATGCCTGCCCCACTGGTCAAAGGGGATAGCGATGACACTGCCCCTCCCGAGGGGCTGCAGCTCTGGGGAACAGCAGACCGGCCAGACTGGGTGGGAGGGAATCAGACTCTCCATAGGGACAACCAGCCCCACTCTCCAGCCACTCAGTGATCGCCGGTTCCTTTCACATCTTTGTCTTCCGACCCACAGTGCGAGGAGATGAAGGCCACCGTGACCCAGCAGGACGAGCACCTCCGCAGAACCAGGGAGCAGCTCAACGAGCTGAACCGTCTGATTCAGAGGCTGACGGCCGAGGTGGAGAATGCCAAGCAGCAGGTCAGAGGGATGCAGGACCCACTCGGTGCCCCTGTTGCTTCTGATGTGCTTTCTGCTCTCCTCCTAGTTTGCATTGTCTTTGGAAAGGTTTGTAACAATCTGGGTGTAGTGCAGTGGCCATCTCCTGCTTCCCCTCTGTGATTTCTCTCTCTCTTCCCCCACACCTCTCTTGATAGGCCTGATCTGCATAGGCCTGAACTGACCACACACCACTCTCTTCAGAGAACACACTGCCATCATCTGCCCATTTCGTTATTATAAAGTAATTTGTTTGCCCCATTTTCAACCCCATCCCCACCCTCCATCCCCAGCACTCATTCGTGTGTCTTTAATATACTTATATCCTTACAGTCCATCTTTCATGTGTATATTTATATGTGCATGGACTTGGAAATAGAGTTATATAAAATTTTTGGTATTTTAAATTCACACCATAATATTCTGCCATAGAGCTCATTCTGGTTCTTGCCTTTGCCCCTTGGCATTATGCTTTTGAAATCCTTTCATAGTGCTTTACGGTTTTCTGTTTCATTATTTCTGACTGTTGCAGGGTGGTTCTATAATACACCTCAACCATACTTTCCTATCAGTTCCCCACTGATGGACACTCAGCTTGGATACTACAACCATTTGTACCGTGAACATTGTCATACATGGCTCTAGGTGCACTTATGAGAGAGCTGTTTGGGCGGTAAAAGCGAGAAACGGAAGACATGTGTGTGTTTACGTTTACTATGTACTGGGAGGGCTGGGCAGGATCACGTTCCCTTATCAGCACCCGTGGGCCACTGTTTCCAACACTTGCTGTTCTCGGACGGTCTGGATCTAATAGGTGTAGTCTGGTATTTAACCATTACTTTAATTTTCAGTTCTCTGGTTACTAGTGAGGTGGAAGATCTCATTATACACTTACTAGTCATTTTATTTCCCTTTCTAACAAAGCCTTTTCATATCATTTCCCATTTTTCTCTTGGTATTCCTGTCTTCTTCCTTGATGACTTGCTGCATTTCCTTGTGCATTATAAGCAGATGATCCTTCATCAGTTATATATGTTACAGTTAATCTTCTCTCAAAGTCTCTTTGTTAATTTTGCTCTCAGGTGTGTCCTGAAGCAGAAATCTTTTATTTGGATGTGGCCAGATCCTCAGTTCTTCCCCTAACGTTTTATACTTACAGAGTCTTGAGATCATAGAGGTAGCCTCTTCTATTTTTGTTTTCTATTAGTTTTGTGGTTTTACCTCTCACATTGAGGTCTTCAATCCACCTGAATTGGTTGTATATATATAGTGAGTAGGGTTCTCATCTAATATTTCTCCAGTTAGACATTTACTGTGTAATCCATTCTCCCCCCACTGATCTGTGATGCTCTCATGCCAAGTTCCCAGTTCAATTTCTGCCCCCTCCCTTCTGGGTGGCTGTTCTCAACTACCATGTAAGATGGATCACAGTAATTTGTTGCTTTTAATAACTGAAGTACAGGAATACGGGAATGCTTTACTTTTCAAAAATGAAGTTAGAGAAGATTCACAGTTATCCCCATGATGACATCACTCTTACTTGCATTCTGATACACTCTCTTAAGTAGGGCCAAAAAGGCAAGGGCTGTGGTCAGTATGCTGGCAGTTGTTGTAAATGGAAATTCTCTGTTCATGTGGATCACAGTGGAACCAAATATGAGACCCCAACCACACCCACTATGATGGCTATGATAAAAAACAGAAAATAACCAGTGTTGGCGAGATGTGGAGGAATTGGAACTCATGCTTTGCAGGTGGGAATGTAAAATGGTGCAGCCACTGTGGAAAGCAGGTTGGCAGTTCCTCAAAAAGTTAAACGGAGAATTATCATGTGACCTGGCAATTCTACTCCTAGCTATATACTCCAGAGAATTGAAAGCAGGGACTCAAGCAGATGAACACCCATGTTTATAGCAGCATTATTCACCATAGCCAAAAGGTGCAAACAACTCCACCAACAGATGAATGGATAAACAAAATGTGGTATATACATATAATGGAATGTTATTATGCCATAAAAAGGAATGAAGTTCTGATACATGCTACAATGTGGATGAATAGTGAAAACATGCTAAGTGAAAGAAGCCAGACACAAAAAGACAAATACTGTATGATTTCACTTATGTCTAGAATAGGTAAATTCATAGAGACAGAAAGTAGAATAGAGTTTACCAGGGGCTGGGAAAGAGGGAATGCAGAGTTATTGCTTAATGAGTACAGAGTTTCTGTCTGAGATGATAGAAAAGTCTTGGAAAAATAGTGGTAATGGTTATACAACATTGTGAATGTACTTATGTCAGTCAATTGTACACTTAAAAACAGTTAAAGTGGTAAAACTCAAGTTATGTATATTTCACCCCCCCAAAAAAAGAGAGAGACCCTGTGCAGAAGTTTCTGAAGACCAGGGCTTGGCGCTAGTTAGTTGGGCAGCCTAGGGCAAATCACAGCCTTGCTGAAGTCTCAGTTTCTTCACCTGCATAATGGTAATAATAATAGCTGTTCTGGCAAGCCCACAGCGTGTAACTTTTGAAGGTCAAATAAGGTAACAACAGTATATGAAAATATGGTAGCATCACTAATTATTACCATTCCTATTCCAGTGCTAACATCTGAGCACTCTAATGGTTCACCGTGGATTTGAGTTTTACGGTATAAAAATGAAGGAGAAAAACTCCAAATGGGCTACTATTTCTCTGCTTAGTTAATTCCCATCATGCACTTAAAAAAAAAAGTACAAAGTTAAGAAATGGACCATTTTGAAGGGAAGTGAAATAGGATGACCAAAGCCATTGGAGACCAACCAGGGGCCCACAGCCTGCACCATATTCCAGCCCCTTCCCTCCTCTTTGTCCCATAGCGCTGCAAGCTGGAGGCTGCGGTGGCAGAGGCGGAGCAGCAGGGTGAGGCGGCCCTCGGCGACGCCAAGTGCAAGCTGGCGGGGCTGGAAGGTGCCCTGCAGAAGGCCAAGCAGGACATGGCCTGCCTGCTCAAGGAGTACCAGGAGGTGATGAACTCCAAGCTGGGCCTGGACATCGAGATCGCCACCTACCGGCGCCTGCTGGAGGGCGAGGAGCAGAGGTGAGGACGGGGCTAGAATCAGGCCTCACTGGACTCTAATCCTCCAGGGAAAGAATGTTCAGACTGGAAGACACTCCAGAGATCGTGGAGCCCAGCCATTTCCCCATTTTACGCATAGAGAACCTTCCCAGATCGGGAAGGGGCTTGCTCAAGATCACAGCTGGTCAGTAGCTAAGCTGAGGTTAAACCAGTCTCCTTTTGGCAAAGATTTTAAAAGATGTCTATATTTTATAGCATTTTTTGTATTGTTGGCCTTTTTTTTTTTTAGGAGGTTCTGGGGATTGAACCCAGGACCTTATACATGGGAAGTAGGAGCTCAATCACTTGAGCTACATCCGCTCCCCATGATGGACTTTGATCTTTTTAACAGACCTTTTCCTCTTGGCATTTAAAATGTTCGCTTTGATTACACAAGTCACATGCATTGCAGAAAACAAAGAAAATAAAAAAACAGAAGCAGCCACCGTCACGTAACTTGGAGCAGCCACTGCCAGCATTTTGGCTTCCACAGACTCCATTATGGAGACTGGCTGAGTCTTCTGGAGGGGCACAGTTCCAAGGCAAAAATGTCAGATCCCTGTGGCAGGAAATTGAGCCCTCTTCAATGAATATATCCACATTGAAAGGTGTGGGGTAAAGACAGTCTGAGTCGAGCAGAATGAATCAGAGTAGAGCTTTCCTGGAAGAAAAGATTTGAAGCTGATTGGTTAAAACATGGGGTGAGGTAGAATAGAAAGTGCCGGCAGGTGTGACGAAGGAGGGAACGCTTTATGAAAAACCCTCTTTAGAGGTACGGATGTCTCATTATTGATGAGATATGTAGAAGGTTAAGAGAGCACATGTACAGGGGCTTCGTTATAACTGCCCATCTATTTTAGGCACTTTCTGTGCAGAACTCAGGTAAACCTTCCAACAGTGCTGCAAGGCAGATGTGATCATCCTCTTTAATGACTGAGGAGACTGGGGCACAGAAAGGTTAAGTGACTTGCCCAAGGCCACCCAGCTGGTGAATGGCCCAGCCAGATCTGAGCCCAGCCTCCTCCTGCATTTAAGGAAATCTGGTGGGTTAAAAGCACCGGATGAGAATGAGTCAATTTGGGTGTCACCAAGACTTTTCCCACCCCGAGGTGGCCAGCTCGGCAGTAGCTGCTCCCACCACCTACGCTTTGGCTTTGCTGGACTTTCCAGCCGTGGGACCAGGAGGATGATCCCCTCCTCCCCTTTCAGTCCCTCAAGTCTCCATGGCTGAGAAGCAAACAAGGCATAATGTGGCTTCTTGGGTCCTGCAGCCCTACGTGCTCGTCTGCAACCCGTGGGCTGCATGCCCGCCCCTCAGCTATTCTCCTCTCCTTCAGGATAAGGGGAGTAGGTCTTTGCAACAAAAGCAGAGGATCTCTGTGCTAACTGCTCATCCCCCCTTCTCCCCTGCAGGCTGTGTGAAGGCGTGGGCTCAGTCAACATCTGTAAGTTGGATGTGTGCCTGGGGTTGGGGTGCATGACTTTTCTGGGTGTCAGTAGTCTGTCGGGCTGCATTGGGCTGCATCTGACTGGCGACTGAGCCTCTGGCTGGGGGGCTCTGGGTGAGGGAGACGGAGTTGAAGGTCTCCGGGATCTGGACAAAGGGACGACCCAACACACTTGGCTCCATCTGGGGCCTCCTGGAAGCCTAAGCTAAGGAGTGTGGCAGAGTCTAACCCTCTATTTGGTTCTGTGAAAATAGCCTGAGGCTTCCAGTTGCACACGGAATACTCTTCCAGGGGTTCCATGCACCACAGAAGAAATACTAGATTATATTCTGATCATTTGGGGCCACTGCAGGCAACTCTTAAATTTTTTAAAAAAAAGATTTATTTTATTTACTTATTTCTCCCTACCCCCTCTCATTGTTTGCACTCGCTGTCTGCTCTCTGTGTCCATTTGTTGTGCGTTCCCTGTATCTGCTTGTCTTCTCTTTGGGAGGCATCAGGAACCGAACCCGGGACCTCTCATGTGGGAGAGAGGCGCTCTAGTGCTTGAGCCACCTCCACTCCCTGCTTTTGTTGTGTCTCTCATTGTATTTCCTCTTTGTGTCATCTTGTTGCACCAGCCTGTCGTGCGTTTTTATCTTTAACAATCCAATAGGTACACAGCCCCGCAAGCTAGGTATTTGCTTCTGATCTATCTGTTCACCTCACCTTTCTAGCCACCATATTTCTAGATTATTCATCTACTGCAATCTATCAGGTTTTTAAATAGACTTTTTAACTTTTTTAAAAAGATACTTAGATTATATAAATGTTACATAAAAAATATAAAGGATTCCCATATACCCTGCTCCCTACCCCTCCCACATTTTCCCACATTAACAACATCGTTCATTAGTGTGGTACATTTGTTACAATTGATGAACCATTAGTTTTTGCTGATGATATAAACACATCTCAACACCAACCTGGGCCAAGAAGTTAGGTATCCAATTTGCTAACTACACTCCCTCCAGAAACAGATGGCCATGAGTGTAGCTTCATGTGTAGTTTTAAAAGATTCATGTTGCTGGTCCCTCCGAGTATGAAGAGAATTAACCTTCGGTTCTAAAAGATTCCACGTCTGGGGTGGAAGAGGATTCTGACCTTGCTGTTTCTGTCCGCAGGTGTGAGCCGTTCCCAGGGCAGTGTGGTCTGCGGGGACCTTGGTACCCCCGTCTCGCGTGGCCTGGGGGGCGTGGCCGCCGGCAGCAGCGTACTCTACTCCCCGTCTTTCGTGGGGGGCTGCTCCACTGTCAGATCTGTGCGGTTTGCCTAGAGGGGGTGGGACTCTCCGTGGTTCAGGTCTGATGGGAGCAGGGAGTGGGGAGGGGAGGCGGGTGGGGGCCGGGGATCTCTCTCTCAGGTCTAAATGTCATTTAGTAAATTCCCCTTACAGGGAGTTCAGAAAAGACCTGATTTTCCAGTTTCCTTCCTATTGGAGTGGTTCTTTGCTCTTTGAATGTAAATCCTGGGTTTGCATTTGTTGCCACCTCTGTTGACCTTCGCTTTCCTGTCCAGGACAAAGGATGCAAAGCATTTTTGTATCCAACTGTTTAGTCATTGTCTTCCCTAATTAACTTTCGTGAAGCAGACAATTGTGAAGTACTGACCGTCCCAGGCCCTCTGGGAGGGGAGCAGGTAGTGGGGTGTGCAGTGAGGGGGGGCTGACAGGGCCTGTGACTGTCTCCTGGGCCTGGAGGGGCAGCGGGGACATGGGGCTGGGACTCTGGGGAGAGATTGTATCAGCACCCCCCAAACTTCCATGTGTTGGGTTTGAAACGCTTACTGAGGCTCATCAATCAGCTGAGTATTTTTATTATTGGTTGTTAGGGATTTTATTCTATTTGGGTGATTCCTGCCGTGCTCTTTCCCCCTTTGGGTGTGTGGGATTAAATGTCGATAGCAAGGGCTTTCTCTCCAATAATCAAGTCAATGCCCACCTCCTTCGTCGTTTTCCCAACCTGCCCTACGTCCTCATTGTTACCCGTGTTTCCCAAAGAGTGGTTCGTGGACCACTGCCTGCAACCGGGACCCCATCTTCATTGACTGCATCAAAAGTTCTAGGGAAGAACCTAGGAATCTGCATTTTAATAAACTCCCAGGTAATTTTTACAACCACTAAAGTTTGAGAATCACTGATTTATGTGGGCAGAAGGAATAGGAGGGTTGGATAATTCTGACCTTGGAGGTGACTTTCCCTTGCTGCTCACAGGATCAGGTTAACCCCTTTGCATTTCTCCTTTAGCTTTTGCGAAAGGCCACACAAACCCTAGGGTGAGGCAAAGGGAGAAAGGGAGACGAGAGGGGAACCTGCCTCAGTCCTCTTAGCCTCAGCTTACACAGCAGGAAACAAAGGCTAAGAGAAGTCAAGTTAACTTTACTAAGGTCACACAGCCAATCCGGGATCCAAACTCAGGTCTAGGGAATGCCAAAGTCCTTCTGTTTTTTTGCTGCATTACCTAATTGTTCCTTCAGGAGAAACATTCTGGCTCATCAGTGCCATTAGCTGCTCCTGAGGGAGGAAGGCTTGCTCACCCTACTTTACTGGCTTCTGACACTCAGAGATAAGAGCTGGAAGGTGACATAGAGGGTCCCCTGGAGGCATGTATAGATTCAAATCCCATCACCTCGGCCCTTGTGGCCCCTCTCCCCACTGCCAGTTCTTCCTGGCAGGATCCTGAACAGAGGGGCCACCATGCCCTGGAGATCTTATTATACAGGCTCTTGCATGGGAACCCAGAATGAAACCTCAGACCTCGGGCTGGAGGGCATTTGTCCCCACGGCCTGGACAGAGGCGGTAGACAGTCTCTGGCCTGCTCCTGACTTGACAGGCCCCAAGACATCTTCCCCTAGGGAAGTCCCATCTAGGGAAGCCTGCTCAGAGCCCCCTCTGAGACAAGGGTATCCCTTCCTGAGTGTAATGAGCTGGGGAGGGAGGCTTTTGATGGACAGTTCTCCTTCACTTGTCAGTACAGGAAGAACCTATCTCTCTCACCTTGTGTTAAAGACTCTTGTATTATGGACCCTTTTTTTTTCCTTCTTAAAATTAAAAAAAAAAAGGGGGGGCGGGACCTGACTGTGTAGAGAACATTTTGTCATGAGAATACATATTTGATCTCAAGACGTAGAAAAAACTTTGCCCAGTTCTCTCTGGCCATACCATCCTTCTGATGCCCATGGATGGTGTCCGAGGGGCCACTCTGCTCCAGGTGTGCCCTGGCCCCGACCCACCAAGCTCTGTCTTTCCTAGTAGTGAAGTGCTCCCCTCCTCTGCCTCCTGGGCCCAGAGGGTCCCCGTCGGGGCCTGCTCCCAGCACATCACCTTCTCTATCCCACCAAGTGTGAGCAGGACTAAGGTCAGGTGTAAAGAACCACCGGGCAGCTATGAAGAGGGAAAGGAGCCCCACAAGGTGCTCGCTGCTCTGGGGCTGGGAATGCCAAGTGGAGGAGGGTTTGCAGCTCCTTTTGGTTCGGGTGGGGGTTGGGGGGGAGTGTGTATTTACATATTTGCACCTCAGGTGCTTTCTTTACTTGTTTCCAAGGCAAAGGCTCCTCCTAGGAGTGCTGCTTCCCCTTCCACTCCCACCCCCTCCCCATTCCTGGGCACCCACTTCTCACCCTCTATGTCCAGTAGAACTAAGGGACAATGGCAGGCACATTGGGGAGACCTCCCCTGGTTTTGAACAAGGCAGAAATGGGCAGGGATTTCCAGGGGACAAAAAGGTGTCTGACCAGCTGGGGGAGCAGGAAAGTGGTACGAGGCTCTTGTGGCCCATCTCTCCCCACTGCTACTTCTTCCTGGCAGGTCCCCCCACCCAAAGACAGTGCGCTTGGTACGGATGTTCTAGTTGCTCTACTATGCAATGAATGGAAGTCTTAGTGCAGTCACCTCTTGAGGTTTATGTTTCCAGAGGTCAGCAGTGGTGTGGGTGATCCAGACAGGAGGTCATCCCAAGATGGCCACTTCCATTTCCATATGGAACACTCTATGTACTTCTCTTGGTAATGTGGCTGAGGTGGATTGGAGTTACGTACCCCTAAACACCACGTTCTTAATCTTGATCCATTCCTGTGGGCATGAACCCAGAGTAAGTAGGACATTTTGATGAGGCTACTTCAGTTAAGGTGAGGTCCAACTGAATCAGGATGGCCTCTTAATGGGAGGCAGGATAGAGAAGGCCACAGAGAGAAGCCACCAGGAGCAGCCAGAAGCCGGAAGTCAGTAGGACCTGGACAGAAAGGAGAAGCCACGGCTCTGTGCATTGCCATGTGGTGGAAAAGCCAGGGAGCCCCAAGATCGCTGGCCAAGCAGAAGACACCAGCCTGGGAGCAGAAGGCTTCCAGCCTCTGGAACCATGAGCCAATAAATTCCTGTTGTTAAGCCAACCCATTGTATGGTGTTTGTTAAGCCAACCAATTGTATGGGGGGGAGGGGTGTTGAATATTTAAATAAGAGTAGAATAGAGAGAGCAGCTTTAATTTTCTCTAATGAAGGTCTTAGCTTGGTTTGTGATGTTTGTGACATTTTCAAAGATAAAGGGAGTCTAGGAAAGAGATCTGGAATCACTCACAGGGACCTGCTTTGTGTTTGGGCTGTTGCTCTCTTGGCTTTACTTTGATGTCTCGAATTCAGATCAATCAATTTCTCCTTTCAAGTTTTTTCCCTAATCAAACTCCAACCCGTTGTTTCCATTGGATGGTACCCTATACTCTACCTGGGGACCAGCTCTTTTATCAGGAGGGAGCTGTGGGAGCCTCAGGATCCTTTGAACCAGAAGAGCTTGCTCTAGATTTTCACTGTTAGTGCCAAGGAGGGCTGGGAAAGGGTTGACATCTACATAAGCAAGTGGCACTTCTGGTTGGTGGATCCATTGACTGTCTTTGCACACAAAGCATGGTAACTTATTAAAAAGATTATATCTCTCAGATCTTGGTTCTTTGACTTCAATGCATGGCTTCATGTTTTTCGGATGTCATCTCTGCCATTTTAGTCATGCTTGGCCCACCTTGAATTGTTTTTGCCCTGGCATAGACTCATGTTAGCATCCTAGACCCACAGGAGGTGGCAGGGCTGGAAAAAGCTTTAGAGATATTCTGGCTCAACCACTATTTCCCAGATCCTCAGAATGATGCCCAAAGCACAGAAACACCTTCTTTTCCAAGGTCTCTCTGAGACTTGGCAGAATTGGAGCTCAAATTTTGATCTCCTGACTTTTAAGCACCTGAGATGTAATATTTCCTATGCATGCACGATGTGCCTTAAATTGAACGTTGGTCTATTGTGAGCCCCAGAGAGGTAGGAGAAGGGAGGGCGGCAGGCAAGAGAGCTGGGAGAGGCCTGCCTGGTGGCAGCCAGCAAACCTCAAACAGCGCAGCAGCCTGAGTGTTCAGAAAGGCCAGCAGCCTCCGGCGGGCTTGCCACCCTCTGGGCCTCAAGGATTCATCAGAGTGCACAGTGCCTTTGCTTCTCCCAGGGAAGGTGCTGGGAGATGGGGCAGCCTGGCAATAGTGAGCCAATTTGTTCTCTTAATGGAAAAGTGGAGGTGAGGCTGAGAGGGTAGGATGTCTACACCTGCTGCTCTACCAGCTGCTGAGTTCATCTGACACAACCATGGCCTGTCCTGAGCCCCATCCTGGGTCTTAGTAGAGGGTCCCATTGAGAAGGAGATACTTCCTACTCCCAGAAAACTTCCACCCTGATCCAGGCTCCCAGTGCACCCATTGACACCCATGGCCCAGATCCACAAGAACAGAAAAGGAGATGCTCAGGATTCCAGACACTGTGGGGTAGTGGGAGGGAGATGTGCATGTGTGTGTGCATGTGTGTTGGGGGTTGAGCAAAGGCCAATGGGTGGAGAGGCATGGGGCGGCCCCTGTGTCCACCTGGAATGGGAAAGAATGGTCCTGGGTGGCCTCGGAGGGTAGATTTGTCTCTGTGGGGTGGAGTCTATGTCTGGAAGGATGGGGGCTGGGTAGAGAGGTTGGACATGGCTGAGGAATAGATGGGGTAAGAGGAGATGGAAGGAGTTTGCATCTGGCCTAAGAAGCTCTAACATATGCCCAGAGCTGGGGTGGGAGGGAGCAAGAGCAACAGATTTGGGACAGGGTTCTGGCTGCTGGGAGTATGAAGGGTTGGGGCGAAGGACAAAGAGGTCAGCTGGGCTGTGGTTCAGGCTGAGGTGGAGTGACGGGGATGGTGCTGGGGAAACCCTGCATGGGGCTGGACTGGGATTGCTTGGCTGGGGGTGGGGCGAGAAGGGAGCTTGGTGTCTGACATGTTGGAGACATTACAGTTCACACGTTCACAGAGTTTTGCATCGCAGCAGCATTTATTGAAACACAGATTGAGACAACCCAAAAGGCAAGGCACCCGCAGACAATCGTAACCAAGAGGGAGACCCAGAGGTGGCCTAACCGTCTCCATCCTACCAGCTTTGCGTTGACCAGAGCCCTCCTGCACCCTGCCATTTCCAGCAGTTCTCTTTGAAATGTATAAAGGTGCGTTGAAGAGCAAGACACCGTAATGGGCCTCTGGACAGGGAGGTCACATCAGGAGTTTAGCTGGAACAGGTTAACCCAGGAGAAGGAAGTCAGTCTTAGAAACCAGCAAAACGCAGATGAAATAAATGGGCAAGTGCTTCCTGCAGAGAGGACCCTTCCCGGCCAGGAGAAAGGAACTGTTGGGGAGTTTCTCTCTGGTTCTTAGGCTGTGGGAGACCCGGCTGGATGGTTAGTCTCATTCCCTGTCTTC
>JAQZBX010032166.1:0-25986 GCA_029593785.1 Cabassous unicinctus | reverse complement strand
TGCTTTGCCAAGGAAAGGCTTTCTAAATCTACCTAGAAATATTGCACTTGAACTCATAGGCTTGGCTGAGTTGCTGGGACGTGATGAATATCTATTCCCCTACCCTTGGGTGATTCTTTTATTGGATGGATAACATGGCAAGTCAGATTTCTGTTTGTCTTTTCATGTCAGCCCTGTGATGAAGCCTTTCGAGCTGGAACTGTACTTCACTAGGGGATACATGGTTTCAGTCCACAATTTAAAGCAGACATGAAACTCTGCAGTTGTGATGGGGTGAGCTACAGAGAGCAGGGTTGGAGGAGGCTGAGCTGCTGCTGCCCAGAGAATGATGGATCAATAAAAGTTGCACATGGGCTGCCTGCTCCGGCACTTTAGAGCAGACGCCCGCTTTTCAGGAAAAAACACACTGCATTCTAGGGAAGGTCGTCTTCGTTTTCTGAGACTGGAAAATGCTAATGAGCTTGGCACAAATCTCAGCGAACATCCCTGGTGAACGTGGCAGTGTCAGCCATCTGGTTTCCTCAGAAAAACAGTGGGCCAGTAATTCCCTTACATAAAAATCATATTTAGAGCAACTCAGAAAGGCTACCACGTCAGGGGAACTTTAACGCCCTTCTCGGAGATAATAAGCAAGCCTTCAACTCAACACTAATCTAGCCTAAGTAAGACAGAACTGTAGCTTCAGCTACACAGTAGGGCAAGCCTCATGGCTGATTTTGGCTCTAACTGTTCCTTCAGAGATGGCTAAAGCGGGCGGGGTAACTGGCCCAGGCTTCTGTCTAATACTAGACAGTCTTCCCAGACATCGTTCATATTTTACTCAAACTTCCCAGAGCATTCAATGACATCCAGCGCCAATGCCGGATCTAGCTCTCCAGGGTTAACAGGAGCCCTCCATTGCTAATGGTTTTGTCGGTTTATCAATGCTGGCGTGAGGCAAGGCAGAGGACCACCTCACCTTCACTGCCTGTTCAGGGAAGAAAGCTCGATTTACCCTTGCATCATGCCCCTGAAGCTATGTGCTCCAAAGCCGTCTTTCGCATTCTTTTTTCAGAGATGATAAAATATTGGGAAACTATCCAGTTGGAATAGGATAAAGGCTGATTTCCCAACTGCAAATCTGGTTCTGTTTAAGCCACGTGTCTTGGTATCCTGATGATAAGGCACTGCAAAGGCCATGAACGAGGTCGGACGATATTTTTAAGTAGAAGGAAACCTGATAGAGACAGCTGCCCGGTGGCAGACTTGGAGGAGAAAAAGAGCCCAGAAAATACAAGTTGGGGAACAGCTGGTTATGTGGCAAGGAATGAGCTGGCAACTAGAAGGAACCCCAGATTAGCAATTCTGGGCTAGTCGAAAGGCTCTCAGGAGTGTTCACTGGATAGCTGCGAGAGAGCCATCAGCAGCACTCAGCCCAGTCGGGAGTTGCAAACGGCTGATGATGATGCAACAACAACAGGTACGGGGCACTGTTCTAAGTCCTCTCTCTACATCAACTCACTTAACTCCAAAGCAGCCCTAGGAGGCAGGCACTGTTACAACTCCCTTTTACCCATGAGGGCCTGGGGAGCTGGGAGGTTAGAGGACATGCTTGAGGTCACACAGCAGGAAAGGCAGAGCAGGATTCGAACCTCTGCAGTCTGGGCTCCTGACCTCTGTGTTACTCTGCCTCTGACGAAGAAAAGGTCCTGGGTCCTGGCTTTTCTGGGGGCTGCAAACTGAGCACCTACCCTCTGCCAGGCACAAGGTGAAGTAACTAGCTCACGCAGGGGTGGCACTTCCTCACCACTTCCGTCCATCATTTTAGTCGACAGCTGCCAGCTGTTCAAAGGTTCTTAACATATTAAGAATGTAACAAAAGCCCCCAGCAGTTGGCTTATAAATTAGAAGGAGAAATGGCAAGCTCCCCTTCTGACCTTGCCAATGTACACCTATAGGCTGTGGCGCCCTCAGCTGTGGCATGGCGCCCACCCACACCCAGATCTGGGTAACGACAGGCAACGCCCAGGCCGCACGCTCTCCATGGACAATTTACCCTGAACGTGCCCAAACCAAAAGGCTGCACGACCCTGAAGTACCTTCTGACATTAAGAACAAATCCCATGAGAAGGGGAGAGGGTGCGGTATATGGGAGTCTCCTATATTTTTGATGTAGCTTTTCTGTAATTTAAAACTTCTTTAAAAATAAGTTAAAATTTTTAAAAAAGAAAAAGAATAAAGCCCATCGTTTTGGTGTTAAGCACACTATTGGATTTGATGGCTTCCTACTTCCTCTAGCATGGGTAACTCTCGCAGTGTGTTCACGCCTCCCTGGGCAGGCTGTGCCTGCAGTGAAGGCAGCCCCCTGTGCTGGAGACCCAGGCAGCCACAGACCGAACGACAGTGGTTTCAGCTGGTTTCTCACGTGTAGTCATCAGTCCCTTTGCAGAAGCACAAACTGGAACTGCACCCCTTGGGTGGCAGGGGTGCGGGGTGAGGCAGCCCCTCAACATCGTGGCAGGAGGGCCCGGCACCTGCCCAACAATGGGGTGCCCTGTTGCTCTCTCATTCTTACAAAGTGACAAAAACAAAACCCAAATCCAACAACTTGGTGAAAAACAGCCCCCAAGATAAATGGAAGGTAAGTAGAGGGTAAGCAGGAGCTGCAGCAAGATGAAGGGCCAACACCTTCAGTAGGCTGTTGGCCTGAGCGCATGCTGGGTCCTCCCTCTGCTTTTCAGGGAAAAAAAGGCTTCCTGTTCTCATCTTCCAGCAAGTGCTCCAGTGAGTGGGAAAAGTACTCTTCAAGAGATGACTCTTCAGTGGGGAGAAAGAAAAACTAGTTAATTTGTGATGTGAAGCTGGGCAGGGGAGGCGCACGGCTCTCCATTTGGATACTTCAGGAGGAAGCCAGAGTCCTGAGCTGTCAATGCCACTTTCAAGGCTCTTGGGATCCAGAGAAGCTCTGGACTTGATGCAGCAAACATCCAGGGTATGGTCTCCAGTCTGTCCCAAGGAGCACCTAACTGGAGGCCCATGGTCCTATTCTGGTCCCCACAAATTTCATCCCTGGTCATGCTCCTAGCAGGGCTCAGCAGCCCCTAAAATCTTAGAATCTGATCCCAACAATTCTCCTTGTGCTATGTTCCCAGCCAAGCCAGGAAATATCCACATCTGAGTTCAACTCAGGGTACCAGTTCTATTCAGGGAGTTTTCTCACCTACAGTAGGTGTAGACTAATGTGAAAATGAGTTTACATTCTCTGAGATACATTAACTCCAGGAGATGTTGAGGGAAACTAATTTGGGAATAAGAATTTCCCCTGGATAGCCAAAATCCAAATAACTCAGGTAATAAAAGTTGACAGCAGACAGACATAGTTAGAAGACTACATCTGCCAGAATGGGACACAAGAAGCATGCTGTCATGAAATCAATTCTGATTACAATCACATTACAATGTGCCCACACCCACCACTGTCAAACCAAGTCTCAACACTTAGAACCTCAGCTGCTGCACAGGACCTTTCTGGCTGGAGCCTGGAAACAGCTACAAGGCCTACAGGCAGTGTGTGGGGGGGTGGGAGTGGGGATAGCTCATCTCCTCCAAAGAGCTGACTTAAACTTCAATAATGCACTTTAAGTGTCCCAAAAAAGAAGTTATTCCACAAACAGGACATGAGGCTTCAGGAGGAGTTGGGGACAGCACCCTGGGCGCTCAGGGCTTCATACCTCCCTGCACAATCACTCCACCAGGCAGGCCCCTGGCGGGTTGGCAGGCTTGGAGTTCAGAAGCCTCCCTTTGAAAGCCCCTGGGCACAAGTCTCAGAAAGAAACAAATTGTTGGTTTTGCAGGGGTGGACTTAAATGATGCATCTTTATATTTAACTTTACCAGAGTAAAATATTGGTTACTTCTTCAGTGCATAGACTAAATATGAAAGCACCCTTAAGCAGGCAAGCACTGGGTGCAATTTTGTAAAATGGAGAATAAAATCAATTTTGACAATTGCATGGAGCTGAAATATGCTGAGTGATGATGTTGGCCAGATGGATTTTTCTTAAACAGTAGTTAGGAGGTGAGTACTTTGCATCACGTTTAAGTCGGGGCAGTCTAAAGCCAGTCAATATGGTCTCAGATGCTTTTTTCAAACTATTTAGCTTTAAAAAAGTGATATATGTGGGATGGACAGATATTTCTCATGGGAAATTACTTGATAGGCAATTCATCCAGAAAGCAAATCAGGCCCTTTCAGGCTTACTAGAGACTCAAAGGAAAGCTCTGGAAAACAATCCACTTAACAGCCAACTGTAGTCATGATATCTTTTCTGTTTCTTTGTCCCTTGGAGATACCTTAACCTTTTCCATGATGTCAGAGACAATGGATTATAACTTCAACTGAGGAATAACCAGCTGGGGGAAATGAAGTTGTTCAAATAAGATGAAACATCTTGATATTGAATACAGAGGCAGAGAGACACGTATGGCAGAGCAGGTTACTGATTCAGGGGTTCGCAATTGCATTTTTCTACAGCCTCCCTGGGAGCATGCTGCAGTTTCTTAAAATTCTGCCTTACATGGCTCTCAGTGAGTGAATTTGGTGCAGTTTGATTCCAGTGTTCTCCCTGGCAAGATATTCTTGAGAGTCTGCTCAACTGCATTGTTTTGTTTTTTTTTAAATTCAATCAGGATGTGCTATGTCTATCATATTTGGGGTAAGTGAATCATTCCCCTCCCCTCTCAGCTGGGGAGGTTAATGGATCTGGTTGCCCATTCAGAGCCCTCCCAGCTGCTGAGTGTCAGAGGTGGGATCTGGGCTCAAGAGGGCTTGTGTCTTTCTCAGGTACCCTGAGTTAGTCTGTATTTGAATCCCTCACCCTGGAGGGCTTCTCACAGGAGACTTAAAAGCAACCCTGGCAAAGACAAAGCTCTAGGAGACATTCACATTTGATGGTGAGTATGGTAGGTTTTCAAAGAAGGCTAAATGGGGGAGGTTGCACCATTCTTCCACTGAAGTCTCTCAGGCCAGAAGCAGCGAGGTTTAAGTCTTCTGGTCCCACTGACTGCAGACACAGCCAGGTGCCCTGCGAGCTCGCGTCTAACGTTCCTTACCGAGTGCTCCTGTGTGCCACGCGGCACTGGGCCGGACTGTCCCACAACACCCACAGCTCTGCCCGCTCTAGGGGCACTTCTCAACGATTCAGTCAGCGGGAAGTTTCAGCAACAAAATAAATGAAGCTGCAGAGGAAAGCTTAACTCACCTTTCTTCTGATTTAATTGTTCAATCTGGAAAATGGAGATAGTTTCTGATTGTCATTGGAGTTGAGCGATTTTCATTCTATTTAGTAGACAACACTTTATGCTTATTGATAGGGCAGTCTGCTATCTTAAAAAACCAATGGAGGTGGTCAGAAGTTCAAATGAACCTATGTCCTGTGCCCTTCACGCAGCACGAGTGGAACTGTATAAAGCGCATTCACAACAGTAAAGTAAAAACTTTATTTTCCCTACTAATGAAACTAAAGCGATCCCAAACAGAATGAACTCAAAGCAATATTTATATTTGGCTCTGTGGCATGTTCTATATGCAAGCAGGCAGCAGGGCTTAGAAATTAAGAGCATGGGCCCTGGTGTCAGATTGGTAGGAACCTGGCTTGACCACACACTTAGGAAAGTTAACTAATGTCTTATATTTAACCACACAAGTTGAATTTCCTTACCTGTAAAATGGGGAAAACAACAACACCCACCTCACAGAGTTGTTATGAGGATAAGGGAAAAAGTGCTACACTGAAAACTGCAGAGCATGCTGTAAGTGAACAGGTTTTTAATGTGCTGTTTAGGCAAATGACTAAAATTAACTTGCATTCCCTGAGTCAGGTAAGAGACAGTTATAGAGTTTAGGAAAAGAGGCCCCCGAGAAATCAGGCTGGGATTATTTTGCCAAGGAAAATACATGCCTTTAATGCTGCTTTTGCTAATAATTACTAGATGTGCTTGGATATACTGTCAGAAAAGAATCTGTTATGCTAATTAGAATCTCTCAAGTTTCAGAAATCTAATACCTGCATCTCAGCTTCTACATTTCTATTCCTTAATTCTTACAAAGAATGTCAGCAATCAAGGCTAAATTTGACATAAGATAGGAAAGCAAGGTTAGCTGAATAGGATGAAGTTTCAGGTGGGGCAAGGGATTTCTTATGTGGCCAGAGGAAAAAAATAATAAAGGTTTTCTGTTGGGAGGGGATTATCAAGAGGGTTTAAGAGGAAAAATCAGGATGTAGATTTGATTTAATGTCCTAATTAAACCTGTTCAGAAGACAGGAGTCAGAGAGATCAGGTGACTTGCATAAGCCCACAGGACGTGGCCTCATCGAAATGGCAATCCAGGACACAGAGTTCAGCGACACCTGTATCACCCATGGTTTGCTGGCAAGTCAAACAGTTGGTTTATATACTGACTGTTATGGAGACAGGGGTGCTTTGTCATGGGCACCTACTTCTCCCAGGACTTTAATATATTCTCTAATAGTATCTCATTCATTCACTCATCTGTCCTCCATGTGCTAAACAAACAGCCACGGAGTGCCTGCTGTGTGCCAGGCACTGTGGTATATACACCAAGGGATAGAATTAGAGTCCTGCAAATATTGAGGATAATGTCAGCAATATATAATTCAGTGCTTGCTGCACAATAAAATGACAAGGCAAATTAAAGACTACAGTTAAATTCTGAAGTTGTTATCTGTGGGTAAAGCATGTTGGAGGGCGGAGTATGTGCCTAATGCTTAATTTAATAAGCAATCCAAAGGCACGGCGTGGAGTCGAAGCTCTGCGAAACATACCTCCACCACTGCTATTTATCTAATGAATACTCCTGGGCACTCTGTAGATTGAAAGATGGTTCATTAGATTTGTGCATCTGCCCTTCTCAGCAATCTGCTGTGTTTCTGATGAAGGCAGAAAAACGAACGTCGCATTTTCAGGTATGTTATGAGTAACGTGGCTTCCAGTGATTACAAAGTCATAAGGGCCCAGGCTGCCTAATTTCAGGAAAACAATTTGTCTGAATCACTCGCTTTCTTTCTCATTCTCACTCATCTGGGAAATCTCAAGTACCGGCCTTTTAGAAAAAGCAGTAGGTAATCACCTAATACATTATATGCAAGCTATAAAAATAAGCACATTTTTAAGCTATCAAAAAATAAGCCTCTTCAAATCTGGCTCAAACATCACCTCTTTCTTGAAGTTTTCCCCTTTTGCCCCAATCAAATCAATCATTACTACTTCTGGACTCCCATCATACTTTATACTTCTATCCCAATCTGCCATGTGAGCTGGCTAACTGTAGTGCAGTATAGGATATAAACTCTTGAAAGGCAAAGAAAACATCTTTTTTTATCTTCGTCCTTCTCTCCATACCTACTATACAGGAGATACTAATGAAAGTGCTGAAATGAATTAATTCATCAAAGGTAGGTTTCCCTAAACAGGGCCTTAAACTATTACTCCATCATTTGCCACCCCTCAACATGTACTGGCTCCTGGCATGATGGAGGACACAGAGAGTGGAGGTTGGGGTGCAAACATGAACACGAAAATGTCCTTGCCTCGCAGGACTATGCTCAAAGGAGGGGAGGCAGCAGCCCTCCCCCTCGCACTCTCACCGGAGGCCAAGCATGATGGTTGTATAGAGACACTCTTCAAAGGGAGCATATGTATTCAGGCGGGGCCTTGGAGAGAAATAACCCCTCTGAAGGTTCTTTTGCTTCTCTTATGGAGAAAGCTGACATGTAATTTTTAAAAACATTATGTTTAGTGGATTCTTCTCTGAAATCCCAGTCTTGAGCAAAGAAATGGCCAAGAAACCTTGGTTCGTCATACGTAATCTTTAAAGGGTTTGCTCTGTGCAGCTGGTAGGACATCGAATGGAGAAGATAACTGATGTCTTTGAGGTGAGGAGCCTCCGTCACCTTTCTCCCACCTCTTATTTAATTTGGCAAATATGAAATCAAACAAAGGTCTGGACTTGAGTACTTATTTCAGATGGGCTGGAAATTCAAGTGGTCAAGACGGTGGGGACGAGTCGTAAGACTAAAACTCAGCTGTGTTACATTGACCTAACAAAAACACCTGAGTCAGAAGAGGCTTCAGCTTAAAAGGTGGTCTATATGGGAAGATGATGAATCTATTTATACATTCAAAGATTTGGCATTAAGCACTGTCAATGTGCTAATCTGTGCTGAGTAAGAGAGATGAGTCAGCAGCTCTTCAAGGTGCTGGGAGCTCTCGTGGATGAACCAGACAGACTAATAAATAATTAAAATGCAGTGATATGGTCACTATAGAGATCTGGGTTAGCTACAACAGCAGCCCATAGGAGGTGGAGATCAAGTCTACCTAAGTTATTAGAAAATAACTGATCATGCCTAATCATTATGGGCAATGAAAGAGGTGTTTTCATCTGAGACTCTCTGGATAATTCTCCAACTAGCAATTTATGGATGAGGATGATAAGGAGAGAATCATTCATTAAACAAATATTTAATAGCCTATCTCGTTCTGGAAACTGTGCTAGGCTGCTGGTATTGAAGTGCACACACATAAACATACATATACACACACAGATACACATGTACACATATACACATGTATACCATTCTAGCATTCCTTTATAGTTATGACTACTCATTTAAAATGCAAAAATTCTGCATTTCTACATTTCCCACCACTTCAAAAGGAGAGTGGCATATATCTGATCTCTGAAAGATGCAAAAGCAAAACTTCCCATTTCCTCCCTAAGAGACAAGTGGAAGACAACTGTGACAAAATGCTACGCTCACTGATTCCATATCACTTTAATGTTGCCATGACAAAGAAAACTGCAAAGCCCAAGAAGCTTTGAGAAGGATAGAAAATCCCTAAGCAGGTCTCAGTAGTGTCAGATTCTCTAACAGTCCTTTTAGATGCATACTCAAGCCTCAAAGGACCGATACCTTTAAGTCACAGTTCTCAGAATTTCCTGTGAATAAATGTTTTCTTCCACACTTGGTAAAACAACTGCTGGCTTTTGAGAACCTGACATCCTGCCAGACCCTGACATGGTTCAATACTGCTAGACATCTAGAAGCCCTATACACTGGTTTTCTTTTGTCCTGCAGGCACATGGGAAAATACTCAGCCATAACATTTGGACTGCCTTCAAGAAGACCACATGGCTGCTGTGAGCAGCTGTTCATTTATATACTGAAGAAATGACTAACACAAGATTCTTTTTCATCTTCTGACTTTACGAGGAGCATTTACCATAAAGGGTGGTGAGCAAAGGTTATTACACCGTATTCCTCTCAGAAGCTTCTGTGGTACAACAGGGAAAATGCCAACTGTTTGTGAAGGGGTCCCTGGAGAGCATTAACCCAAGTGCTGAGCTGGGTTTATGTCACCATCTGATTAATACACCTACCAATAAGGTGAGGCTGTGTTCTGGCAGCATCTCATACTGTTCAATGAGCTTCTCTCGGGTCCGGCTGGGGAGCTCCGGGACCCTCTCCCGAATCTGGTCAATGTTGATCACCTGCTGCGAGTCCACGCCTACAGGCAGAGACGCGGTGTCGTAGAGCAGCAGCGGGGGCAAGTTGGGTTCTGGCATAAACCTGGGCAGAGAGAGGAGGCCGGGGCAAATCGGACGTGTGGGAGAAAAAATAATCTATCATCAACGTGAATGGTTCTGTGTTTGGATGTCATCATCCTTGCAAAGATTTCTAATATCCTATACTAGCAATTCTCCCCCTTTTCCAGGATCTAGTCCCTGCACCAATGTAATCCACATGTCATAACCACCAACTCTGCCACTCTTTGTGCTGATAATGATGGCGTGAACTAAGCATAACAAAGAGTTGAAGCCACACTATGATACATAAATGTGGGTAAAGTATATATTCACAAAGATGTTGGCTGAAAAAAATCAGACCAAATGAGAGTAATTCACTTGTTAGGAAGAATGAGGATTTCCTCCCATATGATGACTTGTACTATTTCTATAGCAGTATTTGTGTAATAAATGAAAAGCCTAAGGAAAACCTGCCCTACCTGAGAAGTGGAAGAAACAAATGGATTTTGCCTAAATAAAATGTGGAAGCTGCACTACTGCAGATGATCTTACTCTGAGACAAAGACGCCCCTCCTTCTGTGCTACTCCAGCACCATTTTCTCTCTATACATGCTTGTGAAAGCGCTTCTGGAAAAGCAGGGAACGCAGAACAAACAAAGCTCCAAAGAAATAGGTTAGACGTGGAAGCGACCCATCACCTCAATGCCAAATCTGTCTATGACTCAGCCTGCTTCTGAAGGCCAGGGCAAAGCACAGTGTGGCTCCCTGAGTCCCACAGCCTCGTAGCCTCAGGGATCTGGCTAGAGCCACTGGCCAGGTTAGAAGCAAAGTTCCAGGCCCAGCAAGACAGAAGAATAAATAGAGCAGGGAGCAATGCTGAAGAACAAAGAAGGTTCTTGGGAAGAACAGACTGACCCTAGATGATCACAATTAAAATAATCCTGACTTTGACAGAACACATGGAAAGGAATGCTTCAAAGGGAGGTTTGCTCTATGGTTTATGGGCTTCTTTCCTATAGAATGATGCTACGTTTGTTTCTCATCGACAGCAATAGCTACACTTAGATTCCCTGCACTTCACAAAGGACACGTGGACTGACCTCAACAACTTTGTAGCTTGAGCGCTCAGTCTTTGCAATCTGCTTAAACCAAGGGGTAAAAGGCTCATTTTTGCTTAATACTATCCTTATTTTTTGCTTTACTCGTGGGTCTCTTATTAATTTCTTAATTTAAGAATATCCCCTGAGGTTTGCAGGGAAATACCATGCACAGATACATCTCTTTCCTCACTTCTTCCCAAGGATTCAGCATAGGACTCAATTTGTTACTGAATATAAGAATCAAATAGTCTAAGCCCCACCTCAGTGGCCAGACTTTCAGCTCTGACAACTCTGACACACAAGTGAGTGAACAGGTGTCTTCCAACAGTTGGATCCAGTCCAGCAAGGCACTCTGAGGCTACCGACTCAAGAAAATATTACTTCTCTTGGTATACACATCAAATAGAGGGTCTAAAGTTTTCATCATGCAATAGCAATAACAAGAAGTAGTTCCTAAAAACTAGCCAGGATCATTATGTTGATCTTTCAGTGGATTTGAAATATGCCTGTAATTCCAACACTGTAACAGCATTTTGAAAAGAGTAGCAGCCACCTGTAGTCTTGTTTTCCTTCTTTGTCTCTCATTGGCATGGTGCACCTACAACAGATAAATGAGAAAACATTAAAGAAACATCGCGCAGCACTGGCCAGCGCACGCGCACGGGGGGCTGCCCCACCAGCAAGGGATGCGGGCACACGCAAGCGCTTCAGCATTCCAAAGGGGATACTTACATGAATACATATTAAAAATAACAATAAGGGAAAGAACACTATTTAAAATGATTAAAAACAAGAAAAGGAAAATTGCTTCAATGTTTCCAACTTTTAACCAGCTCAAACTCTAGGCTTTCAAGCTTTTTTCAGTCTTCAATTAAAAAGCATAAAATCCTCACAATTCAGACTCAGATAATTAGGGTCAACATTATCTAAACAATAACAAAAGATCTCTCTACAACCAGTCTTAGCTCTCTTCTACCTCTAGCTTAAGTTGGTAGAGGTCTAATAGATTATTCAGGAAATAAAAATTATTGCAGCAAAGCAGGCAAACTGGAAGCAAGGGAAGGTCCAGAATCAGACTAAGTAAGCACTTATGTACAGTTTAAACCTCTCAGCATCCCTACAGGGTCTATTATACCCCAGCAGGATACAGTATTTTTCTAATTTCACTAATGCAGACACCGAAGTGCAGAGAAGCTCAGTTCCTTCTTCAAGTCACACGGCTTATAAACTGTGGCAGAGTCCAGGCCCCCCTTGTCCCACCTGGCTGCCCTCTAGATGCTTTTCAATGCAAACTCACCCCAACTTGTAGTCAAACGAGCGAGTTTCGTTCAAAATTTCACCTCCATTCTCAAGTTCATGGATTTGCCTCTGAATTTCATAGTCTAAGAAAAACACAGTCACTTAGTATCATATTTTAGAATTTTGATTATACCTTTCATCCAGTCAGGCGGTAATCAGAAATCTTTTTTCAATCTTTAAGTAAAAATATAATCAGGAATAGGATGCTTCATAGTAATTCTTCTCTTATATGCTGTATTGGCTTCTTACCTCCATCACAGAATGCTGGAAAGGGCCTTAGGAATCCTTCCAGTCTCATGCCCTCGTTTTTTGAGAAAGCTCAAGTTCAGAGAGATGAAACGACTAACTACAGATTAAACAACGTAGCTGGGGCCAATATCTAGGTCTAGTGATCCCAGATCTACGACTGTTACTGTGGATGGGCTTCAAGACTTTCTGGTACCTCCTGAAATTATATACAATATGTGGGTATTTGCTTATGTACATTTTTTGGACAGAGGGTCCAGGATTTTCATATTTTGAAAGGGATCTGTGACCCAAAATGATTAAGAATGACTGCTCCATGCCATCTGCCCTCAACCATAAAACAAGGCAGGCGGTAGTAATCAAAACATAACCAGAATTTCCAAGATTCTTTGTGAAAAGAGTTTTAGCTTCTCCCTCAACTCCCACCCTACCATACAACATTTTCCCTTGCCCAAACCTAAACCCTTTTATCTGAATTGCTGAAAAGCAGCAAAGCAACATCAGAATATGTCAATTTGTTCTCCCCTTCCCCCTACTCCAATGCTGTCTCTTTGACTGGCATCAGATGCTGGCTAAAAGGCCTACTGCAGGGAGAGATGCAGTGGAAAAACGACTGGCTTGCAGAACTAAGCCCAGAATAGCAAAGCTTTGGTTCTTCCAGCCTGAGGTCAGACCAGAGGTCTACCAAGCCGAGAACTCTGTCTGAGATTGTTGCTCAAAAGGGTACTTCATAGGACAAGAGAAGATTAGAGATAGCCAACAACAAGCCAGGGGTCTCCTTCAAAACTCATCATGGATGAATCGATCTAAAATCTTGTCGCTTATTTGTTTTGTTTACATTACCATTATTGCCTCCTAGAATAATGAGTCCCAGAACACTTACTACCTACAAGGGGAAGTGGAACTTTACTCCCTTTGTTCCAAGCTCCCGCTTCTTAAACTTGGGCTGACCCAAACCTTTCATGGCTTTAGAAATATGGATTGTGTCCCCTTTTAGAGACAGAAGAGTCTACCTTCTTTAGTCTGTCTTCATATGGGAACTTTCCCTTCCTCTCCCATAAGTCAGGTCCTTTAACCATTTTAATCCTTTTTATCAGGAAATGTGTAGACTCAAGAGTGTCTTCACTGAGGCTGGTTGATCATTTTAGGTTCAAGGGAATCATGGTTTTATATAAGACTAGAATCATCTTTCCTGTTGTTCCTAATATTTTTCTTGACAAACCCAAGACTCCACTAAACGTTTTGGCTGTAGCAACACATTCTTGTTCTCTGTGTACACTTGAAGCGGTACTCTTTAAACCCCACCATTACCCTAGCTTCTCTCGCCCTCTCGAGAGATCTTTGGTTATGCAGAATATTTTTAGACTTCTGAGATGTCTTCCCCTCAGATTCAGCCATCAACTTTCATGGGACTGCCCCAGATGGTTATCTTACTCAACCATTCTACTTTAATTATTATACTGTTATTATGTATTTATTATATATTATATTTAATTTACCATCGCTGATGATCCAAAAAGATCACACATGCAGTCCATTAGTAGACACAGTGAAAAAAACAAAAAAAAAAACCAAAAAAACACATAGGCCAATTAGGCCAAATTATGGCCAATCTATATGAACAAACATGACTTTAAAAAGTTCAGGTTCTGCGAATATTCTCGCTGTCCTGATTTTGTGATAATCAGGGTAGGCTAAACATTCGCTATATTAGAAACCATGCATGTGTCCCCAGACCTAGTTTTTCCTCCCTAGGTCTGATTTTTAGAATGCTGGTGATAAACCAAGCCTGATTTATTATATGACCATCCTGTATGGGAAATGACTGTAATTCTAGGTATCTTTGGTCAACCTTAAGAGATATAGCAGGGGGACGGATGTGGTTCAAATGGTTGGGCGTCCATCTTCCATATGGAGGGACCTGGGTTGGATCCCTGGGACCTCCCGGTAAAAATTTTAAAAAAAGAAAAATATGGAAGGCATGCGGGCCACCAGGCCCTGTGCGCAGGTGCACCGTTAGGCCCCGCAAGCGGGTGAGCCCCCCAGGCCCCGTGCCACCTGGCCCCACGCATGGGTGCACCGCCAGGCTCTGCGAGCGGGTGAGCCCCCCAGGCCCTGTGTGCAGGTGCGCCGCCAGCAAGATGATGATGTAACAGGAGAGTGACACAAGGGAGAGCAAAGACAGGATGTGCTGAAAAACCAGGAACTAAGGTGGCACAGGTGGTAGGACACCTCTCTCTCACAGCGGAGGTTCCAAAGATTGAATCCCAGTGAAGACAGGAGGAGAAGGATGAGAAGAGAGGGCAGGAAACGGACACAGGGAGTTGCCCAGTGAATGGACACAGAAACAGCAAAAATGGTGGGGGAGATAAAAATGGATAAAAGTAAATAAATAAATAAATCCTTAAAAAAATGTATAAGGGAGGAAAATACGGACTGTAGTTAGTAGTAATACTTTGACGATACTGTCATGATTTGTTAACAAATGTTTCACAACAATGCAAAGTATTTGTGGTAGGGTAATGTGTGGGAGCCCTGTATGATGTTACACATGTTTGATTTGTAAGTTCACAATGTTTACTGAACACTTATTATTTATGTTCATGTATGAATGATATACTTCAATAAATTGTTTAAAAAAAAAAAAAAAGTTCAGGTTGGTCAGAAAGAATGAGGTACATGGAAAAACCTAGCCACAATATTTTGCAGATCCTCCCATAAAAAGGTGGAATCTATTTCCCCACCCCCTAAATCTGCTTTGAATACAAAGTGCTTGGAATAGAATGTTTTGGAAGAGACATCTAGAGCTTAGGCCTCAAGAGGCCTTGAGGCTTCGGCCTTCATCCTCCTGGAACACTCCCACTGCCAGCTGAGAAAGCCCGGGCTGGACAAATGAATGAAGAAAGACCGTGTGGCTGGAGAAGCAGACATCCAGCACCCAGGCCCCAGACCTGTCGGTGAGGCCACCCTGGACCCTAAGATTGAGCTGCCAGCCGACTACAGCGGCATGAATGAGTCAAGGCAAGAGGCAAGACCAGCTGAAGAACCACCAAATTCACAAACCGTGGAGACTGAAATGGTTATTATGTTAAGCCACTAAATTTAGGGGTGGTTTGTGACACAGCAAAAGAAAGCTAATATAAAGAGGTATGTTAGGAGTAAGAGCTGAAATTCACCTATTGCTTTAGCCAAGAACCTGGCGCTGTTGAGATTCTTCACTTCGGTGCGAACACCCAAAGGCTCCCCAGGATGGTGCACAGATATGTTGGCATCCACTCTCAATTGGCCCTCTGGAAGTAGGGAAAAAAAAAAGACATCTCTGAAAATCCTGTTAAGCAACATGGTCTTTTAAGGAAAGAGACTGTCAAGGTAAGCAATATCTAACTCAACCGGCTGTTTAGTTACAGCAACCTAACTAGAGAAGGCACGGCTGGTCCTGAAATACATGGCTGGCACTTCCATCCACTTGAGGAAGTTATAGTCTTAAGGCATACGGTGTGTATGCATGTACTTGCATGTGCATGTGTGTACGTGTGTGTGTGCACCCGTGCATGTGCAGAGGAGGGGAGAAACTGTGGCTATACCAGCTGGGATCTAATTTCTTTTGTGCTAAATAAGAAAACCAAAACTGTTAAAATGGAGATTTACTCAGCAGTTTTATTCTGAAATTTTTTTCAATGTGTCAGAGCTGGGATGGGGGAAGCCCTCAAAAAATGATTATCTGAAAGCCCTATGCTGCTCTCCAATGGAATGTGGATTTCTAACAGTGATTCTGGGAGATCTGTAAGAGAGTCCTTGAGAATCTACAGATCAAGGGCAAGAGCCAGAAGCCTGGGCCTTTCCCTCCTCCTTCCTCCATGTACTGCAATAATCTCTTCCTTCCACAAGCATGACTGTGAGCCCTTCCTGATGCTGGGAGGACCTGCTACAGCACAGAGACGCTGCTCTTAGGAAGCGGGGATTCTGTGGGGGGACCAGGAGTGGGGCTGACCCCGTTCTGGGACAGCCTTCTCTGGCCCTGAAGGCCCCTTCAGATTAGGAGCAAACCCCCCCAAAGAAGCAGATGATTTGTGCAGAGGTCTGGGAGACTGCTGAGGAAAAGAAGGTGTAAAAATCCCCAAATAGCGAGGTGAAGGTAAGAAATAATCACAATTTGTACCCTTGACAGTATCTAAAACAGAGCAGACAAAAGGCTGCATTTCTATTTTCCTAGTTAGGTTTATTTTTTAGAACCTTGCCTGATGTGCTGGTTCAAGTGTTTACCCCAAAGAGATTTTCCTGATCGACCCAGGCCATATTAATCCCTCTCTGTGCACCCTGCACCCGTGTCTCTTTACGCCAGCATTTCCACCTCTTAATTCCCTCCACCTTGCTCATTCCCACCAGCCACGATGGCCTCTGTGTGTTCCCAGAACACACACTAGCCCACCTCAAGCCATTTGCACTTGGTGGCCCCTCTACTTAAAAGCCATGCCCTACAGATATCCACTTGGATCCTAATTAGGTTTTTAAATTTAAAAGAAAGAAAGAAAGAAAGAAAAGTAATCCACCCAAGCATGAGTGCTCTGATGGGCTGAATAAAGAAATCCATTTTCCAAGACTTCACAGCAAGAGTATATTAGAAAAATGTATAAATAATGTATAAATGTATAAATTCCATGCCAAGGGGCTTGGACACCCTTGAAATTGGCTTTGCATCATTCCCCTACTGCTGAGCTGTAGAGGCTCAATTCACCACCAAGCTGAGGGCAGTGGATAAGCCTCTGCTGGCCCTTCTCTACTCTTTTTCTCTCAGGAAAAGGGAAAAGGTCACCCACCCTTACGGCTCCAACTGCCACCCATGCTGCCAGTCAGGGCAAAGGTACCTTTCAGCCCAAAACTTACTCAAAACTGTATCTCTAGCACTGACTTCTCAATATTTTCACAAAATTCTATAGCTGCTGATTTTTAATCACCTTTGGACAATCTGTGCTTATCTGAATCTCAAGAAATCCAACTATCCCCGACATTATCAGCTTCTCCATTTTCTTTGTCTCTATATCCAACCAACTGAATCCTATAAATTCCCTCACACCTGATACTTCCTCTTCTTTTCCACTGATACTAACCTCGCCTGAGTTAGCAGAACTCCATGCCTGGATTACAATATCGTATCCTGACTCTTGACATAGCAATTCCACCTTGTCCAGTCAACTGCAATCTGCCTACTACTTTCATCCTGCTACAGTGCGCTGTGCATCATTCCAGCTCCTTACACAATCATATCAACACTCCATCGGATCATCTTGCCTCCTCTCCTTGGTGTTCCCAAGTCTTCATCTGGTCTCAATGGACATGACCTACATTTTCCTACTACTCATTCTCTGAGGACACTCCCTCCAATCAGGGAACCTTTCTCTATACAACTCCCTGTCCAAACCATGTTGGCTCCTGTATACTCTCTTTATCAGTGTTACTGTCCTTCCCTTTCTTCAACCTCTGCTCATACTTCAAGGTTTCACTTATGTCTTGCCACCTCCTCCTTCAAGAAATCTTCATTAATAAGCTAGCCCTCACTGGTGGCTCCTCTTAACTACAAGAAGATATACAATTTATATGAGAAAATAATATAACACATGGCTACAGTATATTCTGAACAAAGCTTATTGCACAGTGGTAAGATGGTGGAATAGGAAGCTCCAGGAAACAGTCCCTCCACCAAAACAGCTATTGAACTGGCAGGAGTTGTCTGAATTATTTTGGAACTCTGGAGTCTAATGGAACACATGCAGCATCCAGGGAAGAGGTGGATGAAGAAGCTGGTAAATTTCAATAAATATCAGCGAATTTCATCTTCCCTACAGCAGCTGTGGGGACCACAGCCTGTGCCGCTTTCTTGTCCCAAGATGGGAAACAAGGACCCTGTCCTCCAAAAAACTGGGTATGTGTGGTCTGACTACTGATCACCGCTTTTGATCACTGGAGGACCTGGAAAGGAGGGGGCCCACTGCATCAACACGCCACAGGCAGAACTGCAGAGAAATCTTAAAAGAAACAGTACCTTTGTTTTTCTCTCCTTTTCTTTCTCCATTTGGAAGCAAAAATAGTATGGAAAAGACACAAACTAATGGCTTCAGCCCTCAACAAGGGAAAAAAAACCAAAACAGTAATTCCAGAAGAGTAGGAGAATAAGATTTCTGGAGTTACAACTTAATAATCAGAATGTCTAGTTCTAAACAAAAAATTACAAAATGCACAAAGAAACTGGAAAAGTACTGCCCATTCACAGGAAAAAAAAATTCACATAGAAACCAACCCTGAGGTTGGAAGTATTAGTCAACTGTCCTGTTATTCCTAAATCTGGTGTCTTAAACCTAAAGTAAATCATGGACAAAGAACTAAAGGAAAATTTTAAAATGTTGCCTGAACAAATACTGAATAGTTGCCCTATTATGAACTAAATATATTATGTGAAATACCAGTACATTATGTGAAATATGAATATGCATAAAATAGCATATATAAGACCGTTTTTCTTTGAAGCTGAACAAATGTAGGTTAATACAACAAAATGTTAATATCAGACAAAAAAACCCTTATACTAAGTGAAGGAGACAGACACAGAGTCCTACATATTGTATGATTCCATTTATATAAAACGTAAATATAAATCAATTTATAAAGATGAAATTAGATTAGTGGTTATTTAGGATGGAGGAAGGAATGCTAAGGGGTGTGGAGTTTTCTTTTTGGAGTAATGAAATTGTTCTAAAATTTTTGAGATGATGAATGTACGACATTGTGATTATACTAAAAGCTATTGATTATATACTTTGGATAGATCATATGGTATGGAAATTATATCTTAATAAAACTGTTTAATAAACAAATAAATAATTGTGCAAGAATAATCAGAAACAGCAGCTTTGTACAGCAGGGGAAATAGAGAAATTGAGAGGTAAGGAATTTTTTTTGTCTGTTTTTGGTTTATTATTATTGAAATAATGAAAATGCTTTAATAATGATTGAAATGATGAATCCACAACTATGTTATTATACCAAATACCACTGATTGTACACTTTGGATAAATCGTATGCTCTATTAAAATGTATCAATAAAATTGATTTGTTAAAAAAAAAGTTGCCTGGAAAACATAAAGAGATAGAAATTATAAAAAGCAATCAAACACAAAATCTGTGGCTGAAACTCACTATCAACAGATTTGAGCAGGCAGAAGAAAAAATAAGTGAACTTGAAGACAAGACAATGTAAATTGCTGTGAGCAACAGAAAGAAAAAAAAAGGAAGAAAATACGAACAGAGCCTGAGAGACCTGTGGGACAACATCAAGTAAGCAGTACATGCATCATAAAAGAGAGAGAGAAAGAAAGAGGCAGAAAAAGTATTAGAATAAATAATGGCTGAAAACTTCCCAAATCTGATGAAAGACAAATATATACATCCAAGAAGCTCAATGAATTCCAAATATGATAAACTCAAAGAGATTCACACCAAAACATATTATAGTGAAATTGTCAAAGCCCAAAGGCAAAGAGAATTTTGAAGCAGCAAGAGAAAAGTGACTTAACACATACAAAGGATCCTCAATAAGATTAGCAGCTAATTTCTCAACAGGAACCAAGGAGGCCAGAAGACAGTGAGATGACATATTTAAAGTAAAGAAAAAACTGTCGACCAAAAATTCCTTGGCAGCAAAAGTGTCCTTCAAGAATAAAGGAGAAATAGAGACATTTATAGATAGACAAAAGCTGAAGGAGTTTATTACTAGAAGACCTGCCCTACAAGAAATGCTATAAGGATTCTGTCAGGCTGAAATAAAAGGAAACTAGATAGTAACTTGAAGACATAAGGAAAAATAAAGAACACTGGTAAAGTTAATTATTGTACTTTAGGTTTGTAACTGCTTTTTATCCCCCTTTATGACAAAAGGTAAATGTGTAAAACAATCATTAAAATCTATATTAAGAGGCATACAATGTATAAAGATGTCATCTGAGACAATAACATTATACAGGGAGAGGGATGGAGATGTATAGGAATAGAGCATTTGTGTACTACTGAAATTAAGTTCAAACTAGGTTGTTATTAGTTTAAGATATTAATTGTAATCACAAACGTAACCACTAAGAAAATAATTTAAAAATATAGAAAAAAAGGAAAGAAGAAGGGAATCAAAAAGGTAACACTACAAAAATCAACTAAATACATTTAACAGGCAGTAATGGAGTAGCTGAGAAAAAGATATACAAGACACACAGAAAACAAGTAGCTATTTGACAGAAATAAATTCTTCCTTCTCAGTTATCACCTGAAATGTAAATGGATTGACAGATTGGGTGAAAAATCGTGATCAATCTATATGTTATCCACAGGAAACTCACTTTAGGTATAAGACACAAAGAGGTAGAAAATAACTATATAGAAAAGGATATTCCATGCAACTACAACTGAAAGAGAGCTAGACTGTCGATATTATAGTCAGATGAAATAAATCTTAAGTCAGAAAGGGTTACAGTAGACAAAGAAGGACATTAGATATTGATAAAAGGTTCAATCCACAAGGAGAAAACAATTATAAAGACATATGCTGCTAACACAGAGCCCAAAAATATATAAAGCAAAAATTGATAGATCTGAAGGGAGAAATAGATAGTTCTACAATAATAGTTGGAGGTTTCAATATGCCACTTTCAATAATTGACAGAACATCTAGACATAAGATCAACAAGGAAATAGAGGCCATGCTCAGAGAGAAAGAGCTGTACATGCTTATATTAAAAAAGAAGAAAGATCACAAGTCAATATCCTAACTTCACATCTAGAGGAACTAGGATAAGAAAAGCAAGCTAAACCCAAAGCAAGTAGAAGGAAGGAAATGGTAAAGATTAGAGCAGAGATAAATGAAGTAGAGAAGAGAAAAACAATAAAGAGTATCAACAAATTCAAAATTTGGTTCTTTGAAAAGATCAATAAAATCAGCAAATCTTTAGCTAGACTGACAAAGAAGAGAAAAGACATAAAAAATGAAAAGCAGGAATGAAAGTGGGACATGCACACCAACCTCACAGAAATGAAAAGGATTATAATAGAATACTATAAAAGAAAGAAAAAGAAAAAATAAACAAAGAAAATATTTTGAACAATTGTATGCCAACAAATTAGTGAAATGGACAAATTCCTAAAACATACAAATTACCTACATTGACTCAAGAAAAAACAGATCTCAACAGACCAATAATTAATAAAGAGATTGCATCAGTAACCAACCCCCTCCCCCCCAATAAAGGAAAGCCCAAGGCCAAATGTCTTCACTATTGAATTCTACCAAGCATTTGAAGAAGAATTAATTCCAATGTTTCCCAAATTCTTTCAAAAAGAAGAGGTCATACTTCCTAACTCATTCTATGAGGTCAGCATTACCTGAAACCAAAGCAAGATAAAGACAGCACAAGAAAATTACAGACCAATGTCCCTTATGAATACAGATGTAAAAATCCTCAAAAACTGGCAAACCAAATCTGGCAGTTTATTAAAAGGACAATACACCATGGTCAAGTAGGATTTTAATTTAGGAATACCGGTATGGCTATAAAGATATCAATATAATATAATATACCACACTGATAGACTGAAGGACAAAAAGCACATGCTGATCTCAACTGATGCAGAAAAGGCACTTGACAAAATCCAATACCCATTTATGACAAAAACACTCAGAAAACTAGGAATAGAAGGGAACTTTCTCAACGTGATAAAGGACATTTATGAAAAACCCACAGCAAATATCATACTCCATGATGAAAGACTGAAAGCTTTCCCTCTAAGATCAGGAACAAAACAAGCATGCCCATTGTTACCACTGTTAATCAACATTATACTGGAAGTTATAGCCAGAGCAATTATGCAAGAAAAAGAAATTGGAAAGAGGAAGTAAAACCATCCCTATTCACAGATGACAAGATCATTTATAAAGAAAATCCGAAGGAATCAACAAGAAAGCTACTAGAGCTAATAAAAGAATTCAGCAAAGTTGCAGGGTCAAAGATCAACACCCCCAAATCAGTTGTGTCTCTGTACACCAGTAATGAATAATCTGAAAGGAAATTAAGAAAGAAATTCTATATATAATAGCATCTAAAATAATAAAAAAAATGTAGGAATAAATTTAACCATGAGGTGAAAGACTTAAACACTGAAGACTATAAAACATTGCTGAAAGAAATTAAAGATGACCTAAAAAAAATGGGAAGACATCCCATGCTCATGGATTGAAAGATTTAATTTTGTTAAGATGTCAATACTACCTTAAGCAATTTACAAAATCAGTGCAATACCTATCAAAATTCCAGCATCCTTTTTGGCATAAATGGAAAAGCTGATCCTCAAATTCTTAAGGAATTGCAAGAGGCCCTAAAAAGCAAACAATCTTGAAAAAGAACAAAGTTGGAGTACTCACACTTCCTGATTTCAAAACTTATTACAAAGCTACAGCAATTAAAACAGTAGGGTACTGGCATAAAGATAGACATATGGACCAATGGAATAGAATTAAGAGTCTAAACAAACCCTCATATCTATGGCCAATTGATTTTCAACAAGGGCACCTAATCCATTCAATGGGGAAATTATACTCTCTTGAACAAGTGATGCTGAGTCAACTGAAAACCCACATGCAAAAGAATGAATTTGACCCTTATCACTTGCAATAAACAAAAATTAAATCAAAATGGATCAATGATCAAAACATAAGAGCTAAAACTATAAAATTTTATAAGTAAACACAGGGAAATATCTTTAGGATCTTGTATTATAGGCTATGGATTTTTGCATTTTACACCAGAAACATGAGCAACAAGTGAAAAAATATAATTGGACTTGATCAAAATTAAAGATTTTTGTGCATCAAAGGACATTTATCAAGAAAGTAAACAACCTACAGAATGGGAGAAAATATTTGGAAATCATATATCTGGTAAGGATTTAACATACAGAATACATAAAGTACTGCTAAAACTCAACAACAAAAAGACAACCCAATTTTAAATGGGAAAAGGATTTGAATAGACATTTCTCCAAAGAAGATAAACAAATGGCCAATAAGCCCTTGAAAAGATGATCAACATCATTAACCATTAGAGAAATGCAAATCAAAACTATAATGAGATACTACTTCATACCCACCAGAATCACTATTATTAAAAAAAGAAAAACAAGTGTTGGCAAGAATGTGGAGAAACAGGAACTCTTAAACATTGTTGGTGGGAATGTAAAATGGTGCAGCCCCTATGGAAAACAGTTTGGCAGTTCCTCTGAAAGTTAAATATAGAATTACCATATTACCCGCAATCCTACTTCTAGGTATATACCCAAAAGACTTGAAAGCAGGGACTCAGATATTTGCACAATGATATTCAAAGTGGCATTATTCACAATTGCCAAAAGATGGAAGCAATCTAAGTGTCCATCAACAGATGACTGGATAAAGAAAATGTAGTATATACACACAATGGAATATTATTCAGCTGTAAAAAAGAATGAAGTTCTGACACATTCAACAACATTATGAGCCTGGAAGACATCATGTTGAGTAAAATAAGCCAGATACAGAAGGACAAATAGTGTATGTTTTTTCTTATATGAAATACTTAGAATAAGCATATTCATAGAGACAGAAAGGAGAACAGTGGTTGTCAGGGGCTGGGGGCGAGGGGAATGAGGAATTACTGCTTAAAGGGTACAAGTTTCTGTTTGGGATGATGAAAATGTCAGTGTATTTAATGTCACAGAACTGTACACTTTAAAATGGTTAAATGATGTTTATGTTATGTATATTTTACCACAATAAAAAAATGGGGAAAAAACAAAACAAAACCAAAAAACGTAAAAAAACCTAGACTGGAAGGCTTCTGAGTACTGGACCCAGATTTTTAATACCCAGCCCTTTTGCCTTTATATGAGCTTCACTCTCATTTACCTTCTCTCTCCCACTATAGTCATTAATATTTCTTTCTCAGTATTCTCTCTGACATATACACATGCAAGAGTATTTCTCATTAAAAAACAAAAAACCTACTCCCTTGAACCCAATTCTCACTCCATAAGTCATTCAGCTACATTTTTGGCTTCTCTTTTCAACAAATCCTCTCAAAGAATTTGTGTGTGTGTGTGTGTGTGTGTGTGTGTGTGTTTTGCACATATTGTCCCCACTATGTCACATCTCCCATTTACTCTTTTTTCTTTTTCTCCTTCTTTTTCAATATGGAATGCTTCACATCCTTGAGTAGGGGCCATGCTAATCTTCTCTGCATCGCTCCAATTCCAGTACATGCGCTGCCAAAGCGAGCACCCATTTACTCTTAAACCCACTTCAGTTTGGCATCTGTCCTCATTCTTTGAAATCGTCCTTGCCAAAGTCACCAGCCACCTTCCTGCTGCCAAATCCAAAAGACACATTTTGTCTTCATCTTACTTGGCACTTCAGCAGCATGTGACTTATCAACTAATCCTTCCTTCTTGAAATAGTTTCCTCTCAGTTTCTGTGACCTTTCGCTTGCTTGGTTTTCTTCCTGCCTCCCTGGACACCCTATTACTGTTTCTTTTCTATCCAAACCGAGTACCTTCTTCTTTACTTGTATCTCTCTGAAGGGGTACATGATTTTTAAATGCCACCTGTGTGTTGATAACTCCCCTAAACTTCTCTCTTTAGCTCAGACCCGTACTCTGCTCCACATTTACCTGCAATATCTGATATGTTTATCTGATATGTTTATCTGATATGTTTATGTCTCACAGGCATTTCAATTTCCAAAACTAAATCCTGATTTTTCCCTCCACAAAACCATTGCTGGTCGTCTTCCCCATTTCAGTAAACAGCACCATCACCTAGCACCTCACACTTTGCTGAAGGCATCCTTGATTTCCTCCTGTCCCTTACCTTGCACATCAGCCTATTAACAAGTCCTGTTATTTCAATTTCTGAAAACCACCTTGAATCTGTCTTGATCTCTCCATCTTCACTGCCACCATCCCTGTCCAAAACAGCATGAGCTTCCATTTGAACAAAAAAGCCCCTCAACTGGTCTTCAAGCTTCTACTCTTCCGCTTCTGATGTCTACTCCCCAGAGGAGCCAGAATAGTTTTCTAAAACAGTCATCAGACTACATCATTCCCCTGCTTAAAAACCTTTTGGTGACTTCCCGTTGCACCTGGAATGAAATGTAAACTTGGTACCACTCTGTCATCTCTGCCTTGCCCGACTTTTCAGCCTTATCTCACGCTTTCCCACAGTGGTCTTCTGCCATCTCCTCAAACACTCCCAGCTCTATCTCAGCTCAAGGCTTGAGCTGCTCCGGGGAATGCCCACCCTCCCAGCCCTAGGCTGGCTGGGGTCTCGAGCTGTGCTTCAGGTCTCCAATAAATGTCACCTCCTCCAAGAGGCCTTAAGAAGCCTGCCAACATCAGGCACTCCTATCTCCTCATAGCACTTATCACCGTAATTCACCATAATTCTTTTGTTTTATCTGTTAATGGATTTGTCTTCTTCATGAATAGAAGCTCCATTTGGCAGGAATGATGCCTTTTTCACTATTATATTCAGAACCTAGAGCTGGGTCTAGCACATGCTAATTATTCAAGAAATTAATAATCGTGGTGAATGAATGACTGCCAAAACTCTTGTATGTATCTGAGTCAGCAGAATGGTTGCCTCAGAGTCAGTTCCTGATAAGTTGTTTTTTTTTTTTTTTTTTTTTTT